>JABXWE010042766.1:0-12127 GCA_014611495.1 Limonius californicus | reverse complement strand
TTCTCCGAAGTATTTCCCTTTTGTGACAACTTATTTGCCGTTCTACAAAATAAATCAAGTGATATAAATTTTTGTATAAAAAAAATTCAGGAATTCAAATCTATTGTTTTGTCAAAGAGAAAAGAATTTGATCGCCTATGGAATAAATTCCAACAATTGGATATTAATATTCAGCAGCAAAGAAGAAAAATGCGCACTGAAAACATAGGAGACGAAAAAAGCTGCTATCGCAGATTATTTTTAGAAGTAATTGACAATATCTCCATGCACATAGACGCCAGATTTAAAAACTTCAACAATCTAAAATTTATAGAGCTGATAAATTTTTGTGACCATAAAACGGTATCGAAAAGTGCTTTTGAATCTCTAAAACAGAATTATTCCGATTATTTTGATTTTCCTGCTTTGCGATCCGAACTTTCAGTGATATACAACACATCAGAAGGTTTAAATAAAAGTAGTGTTAGTGACTTATGGAAATCGATTAAAGAATGCGGACTTGATCAGGCTTTTCCCGAAATTCTCAAATTATGTGAACTAACACTTACTATTCCCGCCACAAGTGCATCCACAGAACACAGCTTTTCCGCCCTAAAACGAATTAAGAACTTCATTCGAAATTCTAACGGACAAGAAAGACTTTCTAGCTTGGCGCTATTATCCATAGAAAAGGAATTGGTACAAGAAATTTCCCGCCAAAATCGATTTTATGATGACGTCATTGATGAGTTTGCAAAAGCAAGTAGGAGGATCTCACTTAATTTTAAGTAGAATAGGTAAGTTTATTTTTGCAACAACAGAAAACCGAAAACTTGTGCCCACAAAACGGATTTTTTCGAACACAATATAACTACATTCAAATTCCTAACTTTTAAGTTAAGGCCGTTTGACCTTGAAAAATTCAAAATTTTTGCCTGCGGCGCTTTTTTTTTCTCTTCCACTCCCAGCTTCCTCTCTTACAAAAGTCACGACACGCCACTGACTTAACAGTAATAGTATTTTGGGGTGTCTAAAAACGAGAGATTTTGTAAGGTTTTTTTAGCTATTTTTGTGGTGGTTTTCAACAACCATTTTTTTTAATGGGCCTAAATTTTAATCATCTATAGATCCTAAGGCACTTTTGGGATGTCTAAAAATTGCGGTATTTTAAAGGACTGGGCCCTTTTTTGATTGTTTTTCAGTGATTTTTACATGTTCCAAATGCCCTGGTCCAGAAGTAAAAAGCCATTTTGGCGTGTCTAAAAACGAGCTTTTGTAAAGTTTTATGGGTGCTTTTGAGGTAACTTTGCTTGATTTTGAGTAATATTCAACCATTTTTTCGTGTGCCCAATTTTTGGTGGTTATAGATATTTGAGTACTTTTGGGGTGCATAAAAATTAGGGATTTTTCAAGGATTTTTGGCCGTTTTCGGTTGTTTCATATCCTTTTTTTCGTCGTTTTTCAATGATTCTTGCATGTGCCAAATACCCTGGTCCAGAAGTAACATGTTGATATCTATTCGTAAATAATTAAACTTTAATCTTAGAAAAACCGTAAACTGGCTTTTTAAAAATTAATTGGGAAACACTTGTTTGAATTAGCATTATTTTATACTTCATGTTAGCACCTACAGTAATTAAAACTCGCATAGGAACTAAAAACACTTTATTATCAGGATATAAAATTCAAAAGGATCTACAATCGATGCGTACACACACTTCGCCAACTCGCGACTCTCACCAACCCTCGGTCTGCCCATGGCTAGAACATTACAGTGCTGTAACAAAGTTATATACAGGCGGCTTCAAAAGTGACTGTTTTAACACCCGACCAATCTTGACACGCATAATGCCCTCATTATGTTTTTAATACCGTTATATCACATAACATTAATAAAAAAAAAATCCAATAAGTACATATCCTAAAGCTAAACACGTAACAAAATAAATCTTTTTCAGTACAATACAAAGGAAAATAACAACATTAATACAAGTAATAATCCTGTAAATGATTTGGAATACGCCTACAACGTGTAGCTGGTGGTGTTTCGTCTTTAGCCTGCATATCCGTGCTGTTATCGGCCACTGAACTCGCGGTGCTTCCGGCACAGCTGCTATCTTCGGGTATCACAACACTTTCACTCGCGTCGCTATCACTTAGTTTCTGATCACCTGGCTCCACTGCTTCGTAGATGCTTTCCTCCGGTGACTGCAATTCGTCCTCGTCTTCCTCCGATTCGGAATGGGATTCCTCTTCGTCCGGTGACCTATAAATTTTCAGTTGGCTGACGTTCGCTGTTGTAGAATAAGTGCGTCCTTCGGCTCCTGGAATGTTTGCCATCCTGTAAGTGTCGCTGGGGAGCACTTCAGTAATCACCAACGGGCCGCGGTATCGGGGTTGCGTTTTTGTACTTTCGCCTGTAGCGGTGGGCACTCTTCTCATTAACACAATGTCACCTACGTCATAGCTAACCCCTTTAAAGCGACGTAAATCGTAACGTCGTTTATACTTAGCTTGCTCACGCTCAATAGTTTCTCGTATTTCCTGCTGTAATTCCGCGGGTGGTCTCCACTCGATGTCCTTGTCTTCCGCAAGGGCCGCTAACATGCCATCGTTGAATCTCGGCATGAAGCCGTACAGGGCTTCAAAAGGGGACTTATTTGTGGTTTTGTTGATGGCGATATTTAAATTTCTTTCTACTTCCGCTAGTTTTGTGTCCCATGTAGTTTCTTCCTCCATGGAATTCCGAACTGACTCATAAACAATTCCAGCGCGCGTATTGTTTCTTCGGATTTCGTGCTCTTCGTTGGGTAAATTTTTACATACTTAGTTAATGCGTCGCTAATCACCAGGATATGCACGTCCCCGTTTTCACTTTTTATTAGGGGTCCTACGTGGTCTATATGGACCCGACCAAACGGACGACTCGGTGGAGGAATAGGGTGAAGTTCTCCAGGTCTTTTCCCTCCAGGGATTTTATTTATTAGACACTCGGCACAAGCACTGATGTGGCGACGTATGTAACGTTTTAACCGCGGGAACCAATAAAGTTCGCTAATTTTAGCCACTGTTCGATCGGCACTATAATGACCTAGCAGATCATGATATTTAACCACGATGCTTTTTCGCATAGCTCCAGGTATCACGTACCGTAAATGCTCGTGTCCATTTATCATCACCTTACGATAAAGCTTTGCGTCTTTTAACACGTACCCTTGGGTATCTCGATTTTCTTGTGGGTTTCTTTCATCCTTGTCCCGTTGCAAAATAGCAATTATTTCGCGCAATTTCGCATCACTACGCTGAATCATTAAGATATAATCGCTTTCATTAATTGTTTGTAACACTTCGACTCGCTCGTTTATTTCCTGCATGGTATCCGTCGCGTCATCAACAGCTGCGCGCGATAGGGCGTCCGCATGACCCATTTTAACGCCGCTCCGGTATTTCACTTCAAGGTCGTACTCGGCTAGAAACGCGTACCACCTGGCTACTTGGGGACTCTGCGTTTTCTGCGTATTTAAGAACACCAACGCTTGGCAATCAGTGTATACGGTAAATTTTACACCAATTAAAAAGTTTCGCAACCGTTCGATGCAGTACACTACCGCCATTAATTCGAGTTTCGACGAATGGTAATTTTTCTCTACATCTGTCGTTTTCTTGCTCACATAGTACACTGGATGTAATTGTTGATCCGCATCTTGTTTTTGCATGAGAATTCCCGACAACCCCAAACTACAAGCATCTGTAAACAGTGCTGTCTCACTTGCTTTTGGATTATAAAGTTTCAAGACAGGTTCGTTTACGAGCGCTGCACGAAGGTCCATAAATGCACTTTCCTGGGCGTTTTCCCATAAAAACACTGCATTCTTCCGTGTCAGTTCACTTAAAGCTCGCGCACGAGTCGCATAATTGCACACGAACCGTCTAAAATACGATGTGAGGCCTAAAAATCGACGAACCTCATGTACATTTTTCGGCCTTTTAAATTCGCGAATCGCACTTGTTTTTCCCGGCCCAGGTCGCACCGAATTTGCTGAAATTATAAACCCTAGGTATTCCACTTCCCGCTTTCCGAATTCACACTTTTTCAATTTTAATGTTAGTTTGGCGCGTCGCAGTGCTTCGAAAATCAGTCTTAATTTTGAAAACATTTCCTCCCAACTTTTTGCAGGAACAATTAAGTCGTCCAAGTATGACATCACCACCTTGTTCTTCAACGGCCCCAGCGCTAGGGTCATTAACCTGCTGAACTCGTAAGGTCCGTTTGTCAAACCGAAAATTAAACGCTCGAATTGCCCCGTGCAATCAGGTGTAATAAACGCGGTTTTTGCTTTTGATTCCTCACTAAGTGGCAGCTGTAAGTAGCCATGTGCCAAGTCTAAAATAGTAAATAACGCACTGCCACTTAAATTCTCCATATGTTCATCCACGGTCGCGATAGGAAAATTCATTTTTACGGTTTGTCGATTTAACGCACGATAGTCGACAACCAGACGCGGCTCACCTGACTTCTTACTCACTAGCAACACCGGACTTGCATAAGCAGAATTTGTCTCTGATACTATTCCATTTTTCTGCCATTCTTCCACGATGTTTGAGATAGTTTTTCTTTCGGATAAGCTGGCCCGATAAGGTTTTGCCCGCACTGGAATCCCAAAGTCCTCGATATGCACCTCCATGAGATCAGTACATCCCAGCTCTGCTAACGTAAAAGCAAAACAGTCACGGAATTCTGTACACAGGTTTAATAATTCCGATTTTATTTTGTCATCCACATCGTTGTC
Source organism: Limonius californicus (assembly GCA_014611495.1). Lineage (NCBI taxonomy): Eukaryota > Metazoa > Arthropoda > Insecta > Coleoptera > Elateridae > Limonius > Limonius californicus. The sequence goes on along the minus strand of JABXWE010042766.1, from coordinate 7,358 downwards.
CACGTTCAACATATCCGCGGTGATAATCGTTTTATTATCATTCGCGTATACTTCAGTTTCAGTCTCATCACTGCATGTTTCTGTTTTGTCCATCACATAACCCACGGTGGAATCTTTTGGCAACGCGATGTTTGTATCGCTCACATTTGCCACTGGTACGATAACAGTGTCATCATCACATTGTACGCTAATGTAATGCACCGTATGTGCCGCAATTTCGTTGTCTTCTATACTTTTTAGCCCTACCCTACGCGAAATTTCTTCGACGTCCATGTCTTTGAACGGGAAATCGTTTCGCTTTCCAAACAGCAGCTTATCTTCCAGGCGCACGTACGCAATATGTGGCTGTTCAGTAAACGACCGTCCCACTAGAACGTCCGTTTGTTGAGCTCCGTCCGGCACTATAAACAGTTCTACGTCTTGCACTGTTACATCGTCAATTTTAATTTCGGCATTTAAAATCTCGTAGCACTTTACCGCTGGTTTAGTACTACCGAAACCGTATAAATCTTGAGAGGTTTTGCGCTTTCCCCCAAAATCTTTAGCTACACTCTCTCGCATGGTGCACACTGAGCTTCCCAGATCAATCAACGCACTCAGTTCATGATTGTTTACTTTTACTACACGTAGAAATTTGTCTATAGTATTTGCAATTTCTGTGTTTTGCAATACCATCACCCTCCTATTTTCACTGCTAGAGTTTTGCTCGGATCGCGACGTACTCGCGCCACTGTTCACGGTATTTTCCCTGCGCGCGGTACAATCTTTTGACCTGTGTCCACTTTGTTTACATCGAAAACACAAATTCGAAACCGGTTTTGGGCAATTTGACGAAACGTGCCCCCTGTCTGCACAATTATAGCATCTTATTCGCGATTCGCTTGTTGCTCCGCTGTCCGAAGATCGTGAAGAGGTCGTTACGCTAGGCTCGCTCTTTATTGCACTCCCACTCTGCATAAACTGACGCATCGGTTTAAACATTGCATTTTCTTTGAATACGACGCGGTTTTCGCTGTATGTGTTTGTTACCCGATGTAGTGCAATTATATCGTGCAATAGTGTATCTATGTTCTCGTGTTTTTGCACCATAAGTCCCGGCACCAAATTTCTTTGTGTCAACCCGACCACAATTTGTTCCTTGCACTCCTCGAATGATAGGTTTAGAGCTCTACACAGCTTGTATTTCTCATGGAAGTACACTTCGACCGTTTCCCGGGGTCCCTGTAACCGTTTTGTCATGTTTTTCCATAACGCGGTCGTAGGTTCATTATTATAATTTACTTCTCCTCGTATTGTAACACCAGTCTTAGTTTTTTTCAAAAAAAATCTTTTTGAAGGATTAAATTTGAAGTGCCATGCGCCAGGTGGTTTTAAATACTTTTTGCATTCTGCACGCCAATCATACACTCTTACAATTTCAGGATCAGCCAAATTCCAAACTGTTGCACTTTCTTCTATGTAGCCGACATACTCTTCAGGTTGAACAGTAACTTCGTGTTTTCTTATTCGTTTTTCAATTTGCGCAAAAACCCTATCTGGAGGAATAAACGAATGTCCCACAACAGGGAATATAATTTCAACTGATTTCACGTGTTTGTTATCTGAATAGAACCATTTCATAAGCATCGTGATAAGAGTAGTGTTCTTATTCTGTCCTCCACAGCCATCAGCAATCAGCAGTACAGTATGGATATTTTCTGTATCTGTATTACATAACCGGTGGTAAACAGCACTCGAAATTTCATTACTACTTTTTTGAAACTGCGTTTCATTCCAGTAGTAACAATAAACAATGAACATTCTCTTTGGCCAATATATCTTTAGAAGTTCCCACCACTATAGTAAAGTTATAAAAATTTAACTGTGATGAGAAATACGCGTGTGAATCTGGCAATCTTGGTAATGCCATATTCTTTTGACAGTCAAAAGACATTATTAAAGTTCCCTCTTCTTTTGTTTTTAGTATCGTGAAAAATTCTGACGCCTTCAGTTTATGAATTTTTTTTGTATTATACACTTTTGTTTTTCTTCTTCATTTGGTTCTCTCTTCAGTAATTCAGAATATTCTATACATTTTGAACACATATCTGATCTAGGACTCCCAAATCCGATATTATAGCTTGCTGTAAATATATTTCTAAAAAACGACTCCTTAACTTTCATTCTGATGTCATCGACAGATTCATTATACATTTTAAACATTTTTTTTATGTTTAATTCTGCAGGTAAATAAACACGTTCAACTGACTTTCCCCTACAGTAATGGGGTTCCCTACATTTAAAAGATTCAATAAATGATTCAAAATTTTTCCTTTGATCAATACTTTTGTGGCTTTTATGATCGCCACCTCGTTTTTCTGTAGCGACTTGTCCATCTGAATGGAAATGTCTGGTAAGTACACCCTGAAGTCTGTCTTTTTTAATTCCAATTACATTTAGAAACGTTTGTCTGCATACAGGTACCAGCTCACCGTCGTTAGCCTTTCTAATAAAGTAGGTACTTAAAAGTCAAAGATTTTCTTGACTCGATCAGCTGACGATTGGGTCGTTTAGGTCTATATACTGCACAAAATTTAATAATGAAGTTGTCTTGTGCAATTTTGCAATTGAATTGAAAATAAGCCTTACGAAACTTAAGAATATCTGACATTCTCAGAGTTTTGCATTGCATAGCCCCTTTGTGGTGGTTACACGTTGGATACAGTGGTAACTGAGATGCAGAATATCTATTAAAAGTAAATACGAACGATCGTAAGTTAGGAGCAAAATCTCTGTAGCTGATTAAAAGTGCTTACCTTTTTGCCTTTTCTATGTTACGTTGCCACTTTTCTGGTTGCCTTATCTTCTTCCTTGAACCGCCAGTCGGCGTTTTTTCTATATCTTTGTCGTAATCACTCATGTTGTAATAACATTAACAACTACAAACTAACTAGGTCCAAAATAAACACAACACGAGAATAATTATTACTCTTTATGAGAGTTTAGCTGAGCAATGAGCATATCGTTATTGCATTAATGGTAGAGAGGGATTAGTCACGTGACTGAACAGATGAATCTCATTGGTGCAAACGGTTATAGCGGGTTTTGATACTAACTTGTCAGGATTATAGCGGGTTTTGAAACATATCGCCATCTTTAAATGCGATTTTAAGCATTAAATAGAGGGTTTTGAACCAATTGGATCACAGAAATACATGCAGCGGAAAAAACTGAGCTAGGAACCATTGAAAAGTAAAAATCACTAAAAATGTTAGATAGCGGGTTTTGAAAATAGACGATTCATATAACAAATTACAGCACCAACTAGTTCTATGTATATAAGATAAAACAATAAAATACAGAACTTTATTAGACAAGCGCTTTCTTGCATTTTATATTTTTTTGCAATGTTCTACTAACCCAATAGTTACTTAACATCAAATTACTGCTGACATGCAGATAAATGATAAATATTAACATTTCTTCATCAAAACATTTTGTATAATTTCGATAAAATCGCATTTTTCTCTCAAATAATATGGGGATATGTGTGTGCTCTATTTCATTTTAATTGTGACCTTTAATTTGTTTTAATAAATATCGTCGATTTTACGTATGTCTTCCTAAAGCCATATATATTTTTAGTAAATTGCTTCTCAAAGTTTGCAATAATCCTAAATCATGCGTATACACTGAAATGTAAAAATAAATAGAAAAAATATAAAAATAACAAAATCATTCTAATAAATACAATTGTATCCCTTTTCACTAAACCCCTAATCAGTCTTATACACTTTTCCAGCCGCTTTCTGTTTTAAGCATGTTTGGACAATTTTAATATAGAAGTTTGTTTTGAATAACATTGCTATATACTTTCTGTTTTATTAATCCCCACAAATAAAAGTTCAATGGCGATATATCAGCGAATAAGTGGCCAAAGAATTAAAGGGTAATTTTATCCAGTCGCTTTAAATAATTGGGTAATGCGTTCGAATTAACAAGGGCAAGGGAATAAAGCTCACCACATCATCACGTGTTATTAATTTAGTACGCGAAACCGGGTGTGAGAACAAGGATCGGGAGCGACCTTCGCCTTGCAGGCCAAACCCCTCTATGAGGTGTAGAGCCTCACCATTATTATATGAATATGCCACACCAAACATTTACTTTTCTTTAACAGTTACTCGTTCAAGCGGAGTTATCTAATCTAAATTTGCTTTGGGAAACTTCCAATTGTATATTTTTCTAACGTTAAGTTTTGGCCTGTTGAGCACTTTCTGTAATACAATTTCGCTGAAAACTGGATCAATTATTAAAATGTTGTGGTCTTGATTTAGAAACACGTACAATGTCATTAAAACGATTATTCATATCTGTAACTGCTTTGAAACTAATTCTTCTCTGCGGATGTCCTCACTACTAGTAGGGCCCCGTCAGAATACATCATTTTTTTAAGGAATCTACCCTGTTTTTCAAGGTAACTTTTTAATAAAGTTAAATTTTTAAGAAATATACCGTTTTTCCAAAGGTACGCTTTTGAAAAAAGTCAACATTTTAAGGAATCTACCCTGATTTTTCTAAACGTGAATACGGTTTTGTCCAAAAATATTCCCCTTTTAAAAACACTTAAATTTAAGGATTCTGCTCTGTTTTTGCAAAGGCACCCTTTTTTTTTAAAAAAAAGTCAAAATTCGCTTTCGGCTCATGAGGCTGTGCTGAATTTTAAGAAATCTACCCCACTTTTAAGGTACCCTTTTTAAAAAGTTAAAATTTTTGAGGATTTTGTCCTATTTTTAAGGTGGACAACTTCAGCACAACAGTTAAAATATTAAGAATTCACCCAGTTTTTAAAGATATATAAAAAATCAAATTTTATGATACTGTTTTTTATTTGCAGACTAAATTGTCAGTCAATGTCTTATACAAATTCTTATATTTAACCACATATAGTTAAAAAAGTAAGCAATCCTTTACGGACATTGTCTGATTTTACAAAAATTTGGCTCATGTCTGCATTGCAAGTTTTTCCAGATGAATAGCCATCCTACCTGACCAGTTTGATAATTTTCATAAAATTCGTAATCTACTATTTCGGCGTTACATGGTTTGGATTCGTTTAGTTGTGTCCGCAGTTGACGACCCTGGGGTCCTCTTAAGTATCGGGTTTGTGGATCTCTCACAGTATACAAAACGCACCATAGACAAGGGTTTTTTTTCTCTTTGTCTGGCGACTCCAGATGTTCGTTGGTTGGAAAGCACACTCTTGTGGGGTCAAGTTTACAAACAATTGTAATATGGCTTGAGGATCCTTACAATCCCGAGCGCACGACAAAAAAGCATCTGTAAATTAACTGTAAATATTTATGTAGCAAATAACATGGATACTTACAATTCAGATTACCCGCCATTCCAATGTAATTATAATATGAGAAAGGATTGATTATTAGATATCGTTTCTTTGTGGTTAGAATAGTCAACACACAATTGACAAATAACAGACACAACCCAGCACCGTAATTCAAGTCACAAACCACTTACTTTTATAGATACCTAACGCACACACAAAGTGCTTTTTGAGCATATACGGCGCCTCTGGTGGTCGGGGATGAAATAAACCCACAAGCGGGAATTTTGAATTTGAAAACTGAACTTTCAGTTGTAATAAAACTGCAGTTTTATATCAATACAACAAAAAAAAAATTATTGAATAACATAAAACTCCAGTACCTATATATTATGTTAAACTAATATATTGTAAAAGTAAATCATATCAAAATTAAGGAATATAATTTTTTATTAAAACATTTTTTTATTAATAAATCTTTTACACAAATTTAAAAACAAAATTAATTACTATAGAGATTGTATATTTGTTTACATTTTAATTATACAAAAAGAAAAAACAATATATATAAGCCAACATAATAACTAATTGTTACCAAAAACCTGCGCACGGGAACAACAAGACAAAATAACAAGACCAACACATTTTTTTGGTAACAAATTTGGAAACACCGAAATATTCTACCCACGGGTAACTCACTGCACGTATCGGTGTTTTCACCACGGCTCTCTCAGTCTGCGACACGGGGTGGGTGAAAATGATCTTCAAACTAACAATCTTCAAAGGGCGCCAAGATTCTACTTCACCAGTAGTCGTGCAGCGATAAATCAGACCTACCTTACCGAATCCACATAAGGGTAAACTCTTACCTCGCAGAACGAACGTCAACGGTTCCAACAAAAACATAAACAAGGAAACAAGACACAATAAAACGCAACAAATGAAGTAATAAACTGAAAATAATTATATTGTCACTAATTTGCAAACAACCTGTATATACATCAATCACAAATTATATATAATATAATATAAGTCCAATGTAAATTATACACCCTGTAAATATGTTCAATAAACATACATATAAAAACGATGACCAATGCAATGGTATATAATGGTATCAAATAAACACAACTGGGTGAAGCCCAAGTTGTAACGTTAAAATAAACTTACAACGTTTAAAGTAAAATTAGATTTTGGGAGGCAAACCAAGGATCCAAAGTACGTTCCTTACATATGACGTGAAAAAGCAAGGAGGAAAATTTCCCAAATATCCAATTTTATAACAGCCGGGTCAATATCAACTACGGCAAAATACGCACAAATTGAAATGTAAATCAGCTGATCGCAAAATGTAAACAATAAAATAAAACCGACGTAAGTGAATACTTCTGCTACACAGGTTGATAAATATCGGTAAGTGAACTAAATAATTTGTTGCTAAACACAGTGATAACCGAAATAAAAGATTAAAATACAAAATTACTAATTCACAATACTCAGACCAAAACACATAACCGACAAAACTTCTTCTAGGTTATACACGGGCATAAATTTGTGGACGACCCCACGTCCTTCAATTATCCAGAACAACGATCGAAGATAAAGTGATAAAGTCTAACCTGAACTTCTGAGAGTGTCCAAACGGCTTGATCACAGCGATACCGAAGACTATCGTTCCCCAGGTTTACGAAGATGACTTCTTATACAGGAACGGGCAGGTAATTCAGGAAGGTCGAATACGGCTTCCGGAACAGACAAACTCTTCTCTCGTCGAGGATCCCAGATAACGAAGATCAGCTACAGGAAAGTGGTTCACAGGCAGATTCAGAGATAACGGTCCCAAGAGCGTGCTTCAATATCACGAAACCATGCGGCGACCGTAATAGTACTGGTAATGTATTTAATCGGGCAATAAAACCCTCGAGAATTTATTCAACCACAAAATATTGAACCAAATAATGCATAAATTCTCTTACAGAACTGGATGATTAATTAAATCCGAAATATTCGCAGATATAAAAATCTTTCATTAATC
>JABXWE010042765.1:0-22118 GCA_014611495.1 Limonius californicus | reverse complement strand
TAGCAGTGCCGGACTGCATTGTCGCTGCCGTCAGCCAAAATTTTGAAAATCGACGTGACTACGGTTCCGTCGAATAGATTGTTCGTCGTAGCCTTTGGCAACCTGGTGAATACATACCTAAATTCACGTTTCCATCCAAGAATAATTCATAGCAGCACTAACATTCAGTCTAATACGCTTCCACTGAATATAGTCGTAGTGGATCTTGCACGGTGGTAAATATGTATGCAAACCACAACGGTTCCGTCGAAGGATTTTTAGTAGTATACCACCAGATTTCTGTCAAAATGCGATTAGCCTGGGTGTTGGCAACCAGTTTCACGTCGGTTCCGTCGAAGAGGTCACACACAGTAGTCTAGATTAACCTGGTGAGACGCACTAAGAGGCCGTTGTTGAACTAAGAGCTCTAGTACTTCAGGTACTTCTGCTGCTCGTAGTTTAATATCAATTTTTTTGATTTTTAGAGTATTATTCAATTTGGCATTATAGAATGTTTATGAGCTCAGAAATCGATACATCTGGCACGATATTTAATAAGCCTATATAAATACAGCTGATATTGACATCATCGGCAGAAGGAAGGGCAGCGGCAGATCTGGAACTTATAGTTAACGAGGAAAAACAAACTACATGCCACTAACGCAAGAACGCCAACAATATAAAAAAAATTCAAAATCGGAGATTACATTGAAACTGTCCACGAATTTACATTCCTAGGAACACTCGTGGCCAACAAATCGAAACCACTTCCGAAATCAAGAAAGGACTAGCAAACAAACGCTATTATGAATTGTTTAAACAACTGATGTAGCCTAATCTAACGCGAAACAGTAAAGCTCAATTATTCAAAACTCTAACAAGACCAGTTTTAACTTACATATAGTCACAAACAGGGAGCCGCAATAAACAGGACTGTTAAAATGCATCGAGAGGAATATCCTAAGGAAGCTATATAAAGCCATCAAAAAAATCAGTTTTAAAGACGCTGCTAAAGCTTCGAAGTCTCACAACTGTATCGGGAACAGGAAATTATAAAGTTGACAACATTAGAAGAATATATCATAAAGCTCCGCTAAAGAAGGTCTCCTTTTATCGTCCAGAAGACACAAGAAGCGTCTAATATCAAGATTCATAGATTCCATAGTATGAGATCTTAGAAGCATTCGAGTCCAAAGATGAGAAGAGCAGTCGATAGGGCATGTTGGTAAAAAATTCTGGAAGAGGCCAAGGCACACGAAGGGCGCCGTACCGTAGATGATGATAATAAAAGAAGAACTTAAAAGTGTAATAAAAGACCTCAAACACTGATATACAGCACTATTAGACACAGTCTTGAATAGACATTTTTCAAGCTGCTATTTATAATAACTAAGCGAAATTATACCAATTAAAGAAGATCAGCAAGGTTTTTTGAAGGAGAAGTTTACTAACGATTCCATATTATAAAAATCTACAATTTTGCTAGATAATTCGGTAGTGGAATTGCATGCATATCGGCACGAATTAACTTCAGTACGTGTTTTTTGTAATGCATTTAAAACTTATCAGGAAGTTCGTAAACATTCAAAATTACGAGGCAGCGGAGTTTGAAGCTCTTTCCTATAACTAATGACTTTTCCATTGTTCCATCGGCAAAGCCACACAAAAGAACTGTTGGGCTTTGGTCAGACTGGCTGTACTGGTCTGTATTTTCCGCTCTACCGTACACATTTGAAAAATAACACCCTATATTAAAATATAAGCTGTCACAATAGCGCCGTGATGGAATGCCGTGTACCGTCAAATTTGCCCGAGCACCGTTAAGAATCAAACAAATTTGCTTTTTACGGCCGTGTATAATAGTAGCGTGTGTAATTTTAACAGAAATTCGTGCTTTATAGCGCATAAAATCCTTACATGGTTAGTACAAAATGATTGGCAATGAAAATTTAATCAATTTGGTGTCTGAAAGAAAACCTCTATGGAATACTTCTCGTCTTCTAACAATAACAGTTTTCGCCACAATACCGAGTGTAGCTCTTGTGTTATTCTTCTTGGTCGGTCGATTTTATTAAGGATATTTTTATCGTTTTTACCATCTGATATCAATGTCACTGCAAGGTATTCACATTGTTCAGTTACTTTTACGATTCCTTTTTCTGTAAATATATCTTGTCCTTGGCCTCCAACCACCACATATTTTGTTTTTTCAGGGTTAATCTCAAACCCTTTTCTTCAGAACTATCCGCTGAAGACGCTTCCTGGATGTACAATTCCAAATTAATCTTCCACATAACAGGTTTACGACTAAAAATTGAAAACAGACCTTAATGAAAATGAAAATCTTACAAGAGTTGTCAGAATAATGTTTAAAGGTCATAACATTCATCTTCAATGCTATATTGCGTACAAACTATTTCCCCTGTGCTTGGAAAGTCGCCCAAACTATGCCACACCACTGTTGCTACGTTTGCTGATGCCATAATCTCATACCGATCCAGTATCGACCTCGAGACACCTGCGAACCAACCTCAACAAGATCCAGAACCGGCTAAAGAAATGGCGCATCCAGGCCAATTAATTAAAGTCTACCATGTCTACGTTGGACAGAGAAACATACCTACCTGAAAAACTCTACAACTGTCAACTCCCGCAGACCAAAAATGCCACATATCTCGGCATGCGTTTAGACCACCGACGCCTGGAAAAAACACATACTCACTAAGCGCAAACAGCTGGACTCAAATTTAGAAAATATACTGGCTCATTGGCCTCAAATCAAAACTATCCTTGGATAACAAGGTGCTACTATAATACAAGACCATCCTCAGACTCGTCTAGACTTACAGAATTCAACTATGTAGCACCGCCAGTAACTCCAACATTGCCATCCTGCAAAGGTTCCAAAATCAGGTACTGCGCGGCATCGTCGACGCACCGTATTACATTCCAAATAAAATCATGCAACATGACATCCCCTTGGAATCGGTCAAAGAAGTCATTCACCAGGTTAGTATCAAAGACAGTGAAAGAGTGTCAGTGCATCCTAATGTGTTGGCCAACCAGTTAAATGTGTCCTATGTCAACGAAGTGCGTAGGCTCAACCGCCTACTGCCACCCCACTCCCAGAGAAGTCACAAACTTAAAACGTGGTGAAAAAACTCTACATTTTAGGTTTAAAAGGAGATCACTCATTGGAGTGATACTCTATATGTCTCTATTCTGTTTCAAACAAAACGCTTGTTGGTCAACGGGCAGATTGCTGTACTCACTAAGAGAATTAAAAAAAGGATAACGCAAGCTCCCATTTAGAGTATTCTTCCATTAACTCTCTGCTCAGATATCTTACATATTCTGCATCTTCTGTTAATACTATCTTATCGTCGGCAAAGTAATATATAGATGTATTCCGATGGCCGATCTGTATACCCATTTTACCGCATTTTCGTATCCATGTTTTTAAGGCTGCACATAGGTAAATTTTAAATAATTCTAACATGTACATCTCGAAATATATGCCCATTCCGGCAGCAACACGACAAATTTAATACTGAAGTTTGTAGTGACCACTTTCATCATGTAATCGTTGATCATAGTAAATGCTGCAAACACTTGCAATTGACCATGTTGTTCGCCCAAGCGTTATACAGCCATATACGGCAGTCAAAATCCTGCCGAGTACGGAGCCACTGCGACCAAAGCCTAATTCATTCTTTGGGCTCTTTACCACCAATACATTTATTATTTTCAAACTGAAAGTTTTGCTTGGCAGGACACGAAATTAACAAACCAATCACATCACAGTTAGCGATATCTTGAGCCTCATAGTGTTTGATTATTTCTGCCTGCCTATTTTTGCTTCCGTTTTTTAACAATCGTTCGATCAACATATGTATCTTCCCCACAAATGTGTTGAAAAGTAATTATCTAGAATTAATGATTTTGCCGACGTAGTGTATTCAGTGTAGCATTTTCATGCAAATCACTGTGACAAAATCACAGGTTGTGATTTCCCGGCAAGTGTCTACGTCAAAACAACTATCTATGAGGAAATCTAAAAGGAAAACTCGAATGGTAGGTATTTGTTAAGATAATTTAACTAGTAGAGTTATCAATTCAATCTACTACTCTCATTATCATAGATATTTATTCTTAGATACCGCAATAAATTATTCAATTTCATCATTTTCGAGTCGTTTCCAAGGTGAAGGAAAGTTACCTTGTTATTTATACATTATCAAACTAAAAAACTGCCGTTTCATAAACAATGAGTTGAATGATCGGCATAATTCTAAAACAAATAAGTTTAATGATAACGTTAACAGTGATTCATATTTATTTGTATGCGTGATAATTTTTATGATAACGTGCTCTATACGGAATTTTCCTTGACGTCGTGCTAATGCCAGAATTAGTAAACCTTAAAGTAGTGGAGGAATGGAACTTATTACATGAAACTACTTTCTAGATATTCTATCAAGCGTAATTTTAAATTATACAATCAAGAATAGTTTAGAATAAATAAAGTGCTGCACTGTAAATGGGGATACAAAGATTATGTGTATGAACATTAGATTACACAGAACTAGTTTATCTACTGTGTAAAACGACCTTAAGTACACATGTTTGTAGTCACTGGTAAGTGGGAACTTGTTTACAATTACTTAATAATCTATCTATGTTGTTAAGTAGCTACTACATAACAGCTTGAACTGCTTGCTGCCTCACGGTGTATTTACTAGTGTAAATTCAGCACGTAACTAACCATTCACGAATTACCTATACTACAGTTCTTAAGCGGTTGCTGCATTGACTACCCGACCTTTCCATTCAGAAAATCGTAAGTCAAAAAGTTTTAAATAAGTGTAAGATGCACAACTAAATTACTTAGTTCTGTTTTTACAGTACAGTTAAATTTTTATAACTCGAACTTGTGTTATATTTCATAGAATTCTATGTAATCTTGGTTCACCATTTTTGTAACTGTGTATATAAAATAACATACTAATTGACGCCGACACTAAATGTTAAGGTTAAAATGGAAACATTTTACGATAGAAACAAACTGTAAAATTTTAAAATTAGTACTTTATCTTCTGGTTTTTTACACACTTTAAAATTGTTAGAATGGAAGTATTTTGAAATGGAAACAAAACTGTAAAATTTTTGGCATTGGTACTTTTTAACTTCTGGTGCTATGCCATCCTGCAAAGTAAGCAACTGAGAATCCAATGCGAATTATAACTGACAATTCCCGTTAGTCGAACAAATTTTACTGGCAGTAGTACTTGGGGATAGGCAACCCATATAACCTCTATAATTCGAAAGTCACTTATCTGACGACCCCTAGTAAACAAAAAAACTGCTATATATTTTATGTAAATAAATTTTGAGACGTATTTTGGTAAAATAAAACTACCATAAAACTTTGTATTCTATTTTAGGTTTTGCCAGAAGGATAGGAAAATTCATCCTCATGGTTTTATAAGAGACTTATTCTTATTACTTTTAGTACTGCTTTAGGCGTAGATACTATATTACGAATTTTAAAGCTTTGCAAAGTAATTGCGAAAATCATGTACATAATTAATTATTATAGTTGTTCACTTAACCTTTTGCTTGACAGACGAGAGGGCATTCAAATAGATTTTCGTGATGTACGCCACTGAAATTGTCATAGTAATAAGGTATCTAAATTCTCGGTATGTGAAAACAACTGTACTTATTTATATACAGGTTATTTATTGATGAACTTCAGTTTCAGTATGATAACAATAATAAGTACTACAATAAATACTTTATGATTGTGAATAAAGATTTGCAGTTTTACAATTAACAATATCAAAGCCCTACATTTTTTTAACATCGCTAAAAGTCTCATTTTAAGTTTACAAATATTAATAAGAGGCATTGATTTGAATTTCCAGCCACTCATGATTCCAGATTTTTTAATCATATGTTGGAAGAACAGTTTAGTGTAGAGCATTTTCAATATACAGGATGAATATGTGAGATTGTAACAAGGGGCTGTCTTATGTATAGGCACAATCAAAAATGTTTTTTGATTTCCATGACTTAATAGTTTTCATAATTTGCAATAATAATTATTTTACCACATCAAGCAGTAATCGAAAACGGGTTTACCGCATATTAGGGTGGCGCTTGCATCGTTTAACGATTTAGCCTATTTAGGACCTCCTTGCGTTATGTCCTCACATATGATACTAGTATTTCACGAGTCGAGTGCCCCAATTATTTTAAAAACTGATTTAAACTAGACAAATTTACGCAGGAATGACGATAATCAAGTACAGTTGACAGAAACTAATTTGTAAATGAAAAATGCCTCGTTTACAAGTATCTAGGAAAATAGTATCGTAGCAAATCGAAGATGTGTTTTCGAGGTATGTGCTTGCATTAGATTTACTTTTATTTTAATTTCCGTTTTACGTCAATACCGTAATAATTTGAACTAGCCCATCAAATTCACAAATTTTTTACTCTTTTAGAAGAACGAAAAATTTTGTGCCATATGTACCACTGCCTATTACAATCTAGCCAAACTGCTTTTTAATATTTCCAGTAACCGAGATATCAAGCTGAATTGTCTTCACACTCTCATCCCGTATACAGCCTACAGGGTATTCTTAAAACATGGCATCAAATTTCTACAGTGTATTGGCGGACCTGAAAGGTCAAAAAATTCTTATGAGCATATGTCCGCGAATGCTTAGATAACGAGTTACATGTTTCGGTAAGCCAGGAGCTTCTGTCTAATTTTGAAAGCAGAATATTTTCTTGGCTTCAGATCAGACACAATGGGCCAATTACTTGGCCTCCCAGGTCTCCTGATCTAAACCCACTCGATATTTATGTACGGAGCCACTTGAAAAATGTTGTTTATTAGTAAGTGGAGTGGTTGAAATTGAGGTCTAGCTATAGCAGCGTATTCAAGACGCGGTTATACTTATCCGTAAAGACACGTATTCTCGCAGAAGGAAGCAATTTTAAACATTTAAAGACGAGTTCTTAACAAAGCATTTACAGACAACACGCTATAGAAATTGGCTCTTATATTTTAAGAACACCCTGCATATATTTATCAATATACCTTCGAAAAACCAATTACTCCCGTTAATCATTAAATGTAGAATGGCTAAAGACATGATAAATTACACTAATAAAAAATGTAGCATGTGACATGAATTTACCGAAGAATATGCAGCTGTAAAAACCCGAAGCAATTTACTTATCAAAAATTAGTTAAGGAGTTTTGCACTGGTTTCTTCTTCCATTATCTGGAACAATCTTTTAAAATTAAATCAGTAGTTGCGTCATCTAAAAAATTGATATTGTTTCGTTTTACTTAATTATTTGAGGAGAATCGCTTGTCGCGAATAACTTTTTTATTTACGGAATTATAGAAGTTGTTAATATAAGAATACAATCAGCTCTTTTCCCGTTATAATTAATATAAGTCCAATTTCTTAAACGAGGGAAAGCAAACACTTTACTTTATCCTTAACGTAACTCGACATCTAATTGTTGTTACATTACAAGCAAGTAAAGACACTGTTATTTAGAATTAGTGTACCTGCTAGACCTAAATAGTATAGTTGCTACTATAAATATTAGATGATTTCTCAATTGTTAAACCTGTGAAAATATTAATACAACCAGCATGATTTCCTATGTTTAATGTTTCAAGTTAATAAATAAGTGCAATAAATACATTGGTTTCTGAGTCATTTACTTTAATCTAATCTTTATAACTACCGTAGTTACATTAATAGGCGATTTTTCAATATGCAGTTTTGTATAACTAATAGAAAACAAATCCAAGATTGATATAAGTGAAAAAATTATAGGAAAAACTATGATAAAAAATTACCAAATGCGGTAAAATCAAGTCAATAGTCTTAATTTAGTAAATTTGTTTCACTTTATTGCAAACTGCCATCCTTTAGGAACATAATGCAAACAACTCCAGTATAAAGATTTATCAAATTTCCTTAAAATTAAAATAATGTTAAGACTCTAAACTATTTATCTTGTCATACACTATACATGTTGCCTTTTAGATAAGCTGCAGTTCGCTTTTCAATAGGTAAGTAGGCAGCTCTAAGCCCAGGAGAGACAGGGAATTCAACAGAATGATTGGCCGATGTAACAAATTTAATTTAATTTTGAATTGGTCGGTTTAGCACCCGTTAAACTTATAAGAGAGAGTGGGGTAAATGTGGACGATTTTTAAGTTTCTTGGTCTAGTTTACCAAAATAGCATGTTTCTGCAAGTTTTATGTTAGTAACAGGACTGAATGTTTTTAGGGAATACAGCAATTCACAGAAACAGAAAATAAAACTAAGGCAAGTAGTGATTATGGTTTTTATTCAATGGTGAAAAATGTCCATATATGCCACTTAGTGGGGTGCATGTGGACATATGTAGTGTACAAGTAGACACTTAAAATAAACATTTCAGTGACATTGAAAACAATACACAAACACAACATAAGCAAAATACACTGATTATACACTTTAATTAATACGATCGTATTATAATTTGATAGATTTACAGAAAAATTAAAAAGAGACCTGGTACGTAAAGTACCACCTACAAGTGTTGGTTCGGCTAGCTTTAATTCGATATGCTTCCATCTTTAACATTCGGATAATGAAATTTATAGCCTTTCCTTCTTAGAAACTTAATTTTCCACTCAAAATTATTTTCCTTTTCCTCTACGTGCCCAACAAAATATTTAACAACTTTTTTAGTCGAGAACTTTACCAGAACAAAATCGTTCAGAATTATTTTACTGCCATCATTATTAATTAGTTCTGGCAAAGGGATAGGTGTCTCAAACAAATCGTAATCTTCTCCACTTGATGCATTCGACTAACTGATATCTCACTTTCTGAACATTCTTCGTTTTTCTGCTTTGAGAAGTTTCCATGCACTTTTTCTTTTCTTTTCGTCTTCCAACTGCCCTATTCTATCTTTTTCGGGAATTTCCGCGCGTATTCCCTTTATTTTTGAAAAAACTTTTCTTGGTACTCGCTACTGTTTTTGGATACGGTCTTAAAAGTTCAGGTGTTACTATAGTGACATTCTGCGGTGTAGGAGCAGATTGTACATTTGCTGTTGAACTACTTGATTGACCCACATTATCTTCTAAGGCTACTTATTGCTGTTGCTGTTTATGCTGTATTTTTTTTCGTTTATATACTTTGGGATAAAGTCTTCTTCGGTGAAACAATCAGGATTGAATGAGACTGTTCCTGATTTATGAAATCCTGCTAGAATATTTTTTCTTGAAAATACCGTGTCAAATGCTTCATCACTTAGACCTGCCATTTCATGAATCGATATTCTTCGGCCAGGATTTGATAGAAGCCAGTTGTTGAAGACGTCCCTCAATTTTGAATTAAAAGGCCCGAAGACAGCGATGTCCAACGACTAAAGCCGATGAGTCGTGTGAGGAGGGAAAGAATGTAAAACAATTCCCTTTTCACGACAATATATAATAGTTCCAGGGAAGTGTGACTGATGTGATTGTATAATATGACTAATATGGGACTTTTCTGACTACATTTTTTATCGCGTTGGATGTGGGTAAGAACATGTAAACAATTGTCGGATGTCATCCAACCAGTTTGTTGAGCTAAGCCTAAACTACCTGGCGGAGCACCATTTAAAAAAAGTTTTTGAATCTCTTCCTTGGGAATATATAAACTGGTGGTAAGGCGTTTCCATTTGCAGTTATTATCGCACAAAATGTAACAAGTTCGCCACGTTCTGCTGACACGGCCTGTCCAACTTGCTTTATACCAGTAGCGGCCACTACTTTAGGCGCCTGCAAAATTGTAGTTACACCAGATTCATCCAGATTCATAATATTAAATGGGGAGAACTCATATTTGTCTAGCACTTTCGCTAAATTGTTGAAAAAGTTTTGACATTTTCTTTGGTGAAGTTAAGTGACCTAGCTAAGCTAGTGTTCTCCGGCTTTCGTAATGATAACATTGAATGACGATGCATGAAACCGATTAGCCAATCTTTTTCTGCACGCTTATTTTTGATCCAGGAAAGATGTAGTTCTTTATTAAGTATTTGAGCGTAGACGTAAGCAAATTTACGAATTTGATATATAGTCTTTCCATATTGGAGCTTTGAGCAATTTTTAATGTAATCTGACAGCATATTTTCTTCCCTTGTTGAAAATATCTGCTTTGCTGAATATTTAGAACTAAAATTGTACGTCATGGTTTGAGCAACATGCAAAGGCAGAGGATCAACCTCTATTTGATCTGATGCTTCATCTTCATTCAATTGTCGAATGTTTCCCCTGTGTTTCTTGAATCTAAATTTAAAAACGTTTTAAAATATACCTATAAAAATAAAATAATTAACCTTCAGTGACCTTTTATGTAGAAGCGATTTCTTTAGCCCATTGCCATTTGCTGCTTCTCGAATTGACAGATTTCCATTGGAGATATCGTTTAACGCATTTTCTATGGCTTCCTCGGAAATTAATTGCCTATTTGTTTTCTTCACATATTTACGAAGCATGTTATTTGAAGAAAAGTACCTTAAAATAATATAAAAAAAAAATATGTATTAGGTACATGGCTCAATAACAACGTACACACGTATGAAATTAAAAACGGGGTGCCCCTGTAGACTTGTCCACATGTACCCCTGTAGACTTGTCCACATGTGCCCCTGTAGACTTGTCCACATGTGCCCATGTAGACTTGTTCACATGTACCCCTGTAGACTTGTCCACATGTACCCCGCGTTGCGTTTTTTTTTGTGTTACAAACATTGCGGCATAGAGATTAGATATTTTTGAACATGCAACATTACCAAATCATAGCTTAATATCAATACCTTATCACAACCCAATAACATATTGTGTAAGAATTACCGTAAAATATTGTTATAACTACAAAATTTACATCGAATACTTACTTTTTAGCTCCGAAAACACATCAACTGTCACAATTCCCTACATACAACCCTTTAAATGCATCAACTTTTTTCAGAGATACAGAATACTTTGGGCCATCTATTACTAGAAAGTAAAACTTTCTGAACCTTTGTACCAGTGGGAAATTTGGATTGTCCACATCTACTCCCTGTCCGCATGTACTTTACTCTCCCCTATATCATTGAAAATACGAGGACTAAGTATTTAAAAAAAGTTAAAGTTATTCGGTTCAATCGGAAATGCTACAAAAGTAACAATGACGATACACACGGGCACACTCTATTGTGCAATTTTTTTATAATTATTCGCTGTGAGTGAGCAATCATCACCAGCCCTTTACAGAATTATATAAATATTATAAACTTTAGATGTGGTTACTAACAACAGACAAGGGCCTGCTGTTATACTTAACTGCGATTATTCTTTAGACACATTTGAATCAGTAAAATCACGGCAGCCATTATAATAAACTCATGAAGATGTCTTTTTGTAATTTATCTTACTGTTTTAAAATATTACAGATGGCACCTACAGTTGAACGGATTTCTGAGAGTTTGGAGTTGGGCGAAGGACCACATTGGGATGCTGAAACGCAAAGCTTATACTATGTGGATATTTTTGGAAAAACTATTCACAAATACACACCTCTTACAAATCAGCATACGAAAGCATCTATAGGTATTGCTTTTGATTTATTTGTCTACTTATTATTATTACTTACATATTACGGCTTTAGTTATAATTTTATGTACTGACAACTATTTAGGAATATTGTGTATTCTAAACGTAATAATTTCTAGATTACATTAAATAGAATATTGATCAACGCTCATCAGCAGAGCTGGGTACGAATACTAAAAATAGTATCCGAATACTTTTTTGAATACTTTGCTTAAAAAGTATTCGAAATACTTACAGTATCTGAATACTTCGTATTAATAGTATTCAAGTTACTGAGTACTCAGTATCTTCAAAGTTACGAATACCTCGAATACTTGCATTTGAAATGGCATTTGCGTGAAGACTAAACTTATGGTTTGGTTGGGTAGTAACTTTAACTACAAAATAAAACTTTAATTTTGATTCAGACGGTAACAAACAAATTCATTATCTATACTTATTTCCAGTGAAATATCAAAAAATCAGTTTCAAACTTGCGGGAAAGTATTCGACAAATAATAAAGTGTTCGCGGATACTACCTGCAAGTAGTTCAAGTATTCGCGAGTATCCGAAGTATTCGCGAATACCGTTTATGACGGTCGAATAGCGAATACCGAGAATAATAAGATCAATTCGAATACCAATTACTTTTTATGCCCAGTATTCGAGATACCAAATACTTTTCGTATAAAAGTATTTTAAGTAGTATTCAAACTACTAAGTATTCGAATACTTACCCAGCTCTGCGTCATCAGTTCTGGTATTTAAAATACTGGAACTGATGTACATTTACAGATACGAAATCAATTTCGCTTACAGAAATCAAGCCTCAGTTTAAATTATTTTCCTACATGCGTTTGAAGTAAGTTGTACCAAACCAAGGAGTGTAAAATTCCTATAAGGAATCGATTGTAATAACAAAAACATACATGCTATTTGAAATGAGAAAGTTAATGCTACGTTCAGCAAACCGGAAGTGACACAACCTCACGATGTTAAAAAAATGGCACATAATTTCCCAAACAGTCTTAAATTTCAGATTACAGAATTTAATAACATACTTTTTATTATTATATTATAACATATTTGAAAATTTATCATATTTCCAAATTATACAAAATCTCGAATAAATATTTTAATTAACTTTATGTTAATTACCTGGAAAAGAGGGCGCCAACGGCTAATAATAAAATACACTACCATTAACGCAGATGTCGATTGGTTAGCCGTACCCACAGTGTATTACCTACTTAATACGTTACTACAGAAACGATGATAGGTAACAATAAATAACAAACACAATTGCAGCAACAATATTTAATATCAGCAAAAATAAATGTTTAATATGTATATATATATATACCCCAGCTTGCAACAATAATATATAAAATTATAATAGTAACCTGTATCGGTACACAACTAACAGTGCAATCACTCAATACAGCCCAAAAATTCCTGACTGAGCTACAGTAAAAATACTGCGTTTCACTACCCAAACCAACGCTCTCAAACCGCGTCCTACACTCTATTCGCGAAAGGCCTTTCGAGGAGTCAAGCATAGATAAGAGAATCCAAAACTTCGCTGCGAAACCCGAACAAAACGCAATATTACCGCTCCTGTTGACTCACGCTGTATATACAGTGAAATTCCCGTGATTATGTACGCTAATACCTGTACAAATTAACAATCTAAAGAATTATGATTGTAAAGTAGTTATAACACTCTGAACAATTACAACGTAGTTCTTATCTATCCCAAAATATAAATAAGTTATACAAAACACAAGATTATTTACAATGACTCGGAAATTATCAGAATTAAACATAAATTTGCACTTCCCTTGTAAATCTGGTCTGGAAATTCCTAAAACAGCTTCGAGTCCGGCACGTGTTCTCGCTGCGACGGCTGGAATGACTTCGAATTCTAGTTTCTCGCAAACAGCAGATTTTTCCATAGAAGGCACCAATTCTTCGGACGAATTTCGCCGTCCCCAAGTTGTCTAATTTCGAATACAAGGAAAAGTTAGGCCAGCTATTATTTAAAAGACAAAGGAAACTTACCAATCGGAACTACGATTGACACGACAAAAATCAAGAAAGGAACGAAACGTTGATTATAGTGACAATAACTGTCGATAACGTAATCATACAATCAACTAATGATCACGTTATAAATTATGATTTTCCCAGAAAATTGAGATAAACGCCAAGTGAAACACTTTAACGGGAAACCAAATTCAACGACACGTTCGTTTGCTGTCAGACGCAGAGAATCAATCACCGGAAATCCTCTTTAACTAACATAAATCATGCGTATTAAGTCAAATGCTCCAAGTAAACACTCCGAAGACTAGTGTGAAATGGGTTGCGGACAACCTAGGCGAAAATATCGTTACAAACTCTTTTCTGCGAATTCTGTGATATATATTTGATGCATGTATTTTAAATAATTCTAGAGATATTGATCTAAACACTCAACAGTATTGTTTCGTAAATAGTTTTGTTACCTAGCAACACATGACAAGAACACAACTAAAAAGCAAACAAATAATAAAAACACAAATATCATCACCTGAGAAGATGCTCAAAATGACCACCATTTACTTCTTGGCAATATTAAAATCTATGAGCAAATCCTTCAATTACATTAAGAAGATGCTCTACAGGAATTCTTATTTCACCAACAGTTCCCGCAAATTATTTTCTCGGTCGGAATAAACTCTAGATTTTAAATGTCCTTAAGGACCGGTCCAATGTTCCATAAAGATCTAGACAACCTAAAAGTCAAATTTATCCTCCTTGTTATACATAGTATTTTCTGTGTCTCAATCATCCGATAGTCTACGTCAGAGGTTAATTTACTTATTCCATAGGTTTAAACTTATCGGGTAGCAGAAGCAGCCGACAGTACTATTTCGGCAGGATAAGGCAGCTACGAGTGTGTACGGGGTGATACGAAATATTTCGAGAAGATGTAAATGTAAATAAATTCATATAAAAGTAATACTATTTTTCTGGTGTAGTGTACATAAATAAATTTTACAAATTGAAGAAGTGGAAATTGTTAGTCATTTACATTCAGACCGAAGGCTTATCGTAATAATCAATTTGATTTTTGGGATGTATTCAGTTTGATTGAAATTAAAGAATACCACTGTTCAAAACACTACTCGAAGAAATTCAAATTACACAGTACTATATAGGTATGTAGACGAAATTGTTTATATTTAATAAACCATTGTGTAACACCCATGGAACAGCTGCGCTTATGTAACTGTGCGATTTAATGCAAGCGATTCATTTTATTATATTACTGCAGTTAGGATTAGTGGAGTTAGTAAAGCTACCCCAGAAAAACTATTGTAAGGGTTACACATGCAATTGCAAATGTTCATATGTTATTACCAACTACGGCAAGTGACGTTGAATGGCGTCCTTCACAGCTCCCCGGCGTTCAGTAAACAATCTGTAGATATCTTTGTTTAACTCTTTGCTTTTAAGACGATGCTTTCATTTCCACACGCCATTGCACGGAACTTGCTACACATTCTTTAGACCCAGTGGTAGTTAACCAGAAATAATTTGGCCGACACCTAACGAACAGGATAAGTTGTATTGAAAGACGCAACAACGCTGTCGGGTAGATTTATCCTCAGGATTAGTTTATACCGCCTGACAACTGTCAGAGACTTTTATCGGAGAGAAAACATTTAGTTTAAAAAATGTTGAACATGTAGAGCGTCATGGGGAGGTGTTCCGTCTTAATGAAGTCAAATATTATTATATATGTAATTCTTATATATTATTATATAAGTAATTCCCCTGCTTTTCCAACACCAGGAACTATTTGTTTTTTTTTAAGTTTTAAATACTTTTGACTGCTAAATAAAAATTGCGAATTACAAAACATTATTATTCAATACCTCCAGAATCATTAAAATTAAAGGCATCAAAGTTTATACCACTGGACTCGCAAAAAAGATTTCTTTATTTATATACAGGGTGTATCAGAAATAGGTACAAATATTAAATCCGATGTTAGATTACAATATATACAAACTAGAAAAAACATTTCTTTGGAAAGGGGACTCTTAAGATATGAGAAAATAATAATTCAAGATATTACCCAAAATTGTTTCAGTACCGCAGGATAATAACAAAAATTTGAGTTCAAAGACATGTCATGCAAAGGAGAGTAAGATATAAGTGCAAAAAAATTTCTTATCACCTGCCACAAACCAATACTATTAGGTAGGTCAGTAATTTCTATTCAGTCTGTTGTCGTTTTCACAAGCCAGACAAGTGTTTACGTGTTTGCTACTTTGGATTTACTGTCTTCTTCTTCCTGTGCCGTCTTCTATCGAAGGTTGGCTATCATCATGGTTACATGGATTTACTTTACAATTAGGTAATGACCTTCTACAACTTAAATGCATTTTCTATGTATCATCAGCAGGTTTGAGACAAAATTTCATTTTATTTTTTAATTCAAAAAAATAAACTTATTGATTTTCGAAAAATGAATAGTACCATTGAGTTCTACTTGAGCCAATCTATTACTCGTTTAAATATTTGTACCTATTTCTGATACACCCTGTATATCTTACAATATACAAGGTATTCTATTTAAAATAAAAACGTTTATATGATTTCCGGCTAAATGGTAAATTATTTGAAAGTAGAGATATTTGCATGTAAATTCATACAGTACACAAAATAAAATTTAAATACACATTTTTTTGTACAGGTAAGCACGTCTCTTTTATCGTTCCTGTAGATGGATCAACAGACCAGTTTCTTATAAGTATGGATCGCGAATTATGTGTAGTTACATGGAATGGAATTGACACAAAAGTTTCAAAAATTGAAAAAATTGCTGAAGTTGAGAATTCTCCTGGAGTGAATGGCAACCGATTTAACGACGGAAAAGCTGATCCAACGGGAAGGCTTTGGGCAGGTAAATAATTAAAAATAAATTTCTGTTCATTGTATTATATATCTGATGCCACACCACTTTCCGGAATATCAATACTTAGTAATAAATATTGAAACCGTATAACTATGTACATGCTGAATAGGCAAATTAGCAACAGAACGGATAATGCCGCTATCAGTTCATCCCCATTCTCTATATATCGTCTAGAATTTTCGAATTTCAATATTTTAACATTATATTGGAAGAGCAACAACTATTAACGTCCAAAGAACACTAACTGATTTAATTTTTAATAATGTATCAGTTATAATATAAACAGATTAACTGCCCTATTTTCAAAAACATCACCAAAAAAACGTACAAAGTGCGAAACTGCATTTCAACGCAGTAAATAATATCAGTCAGCATAAAATTCTATGATTCCAGCAAAAAATAGTGAACTGGAGATGAACAGGCAGACTCGTTATTTATCCCTCCCTGTCATGAGTACGTAATTGGCAAAATTACATTTTTGCAGCATAAAACCCGACGCGTACCTGCTGCAAGACCTTTTCCACATACATTCCATTTCATTTTATAATCAGTGTCAATACCGGATACAAAATTGATTGAAATGTATGAAAAGAGATTTGTGCTTCAGTTTTGACGCGATTATATCAGTTAATTGAATGCAAAGTTGTTTCTGATACTTGACAAGGTTAATACCTAGAAATATCTTAACCAATTCCTTACTTGGCAATTCAATTTACAAAACCTGCCCCAAACTGTAGGGATTTTAATCGAGATCGCACTGCTACGATCGATATCCCAATCGAAATGGATTATTTAATACCATATTTTGATGGAATTAGCACATTTGTAAAGCGAAATCGATTTTATCGATGATAACAATTTTATATTCCTATTTGGATACATATTGTATAATTATATTAGTCCATTTATGATTACGTTTCTTTTTCTAAGAACAATAACACAGATTAGTTGATTGATTTCTAGCAATGTCAAAATGAAATTGCCCTGTTGCCAGCTCTAGAGTCCCCTACTTTTCTAAAATAATCTAGTAAGTTTAGAATTAATAAAACACATAATATATTATACCTACTTAATTGTCAGAATGGTGAAAGTTATTAGCAAAGATACTAAACTGCAAATTGTGAAAGCTTTCAACCGTTATAAAAGAGGTAGGCCAGACTTCACACGATTTACGATTATAAATCAATTAATTGATATATTTGGGGTAAGCATGTTTATTTCTTAAATATGCAATTGCAAATTACTTATAATTTTAGGTGTCTGAGCGTTCTATAAGGGACATTTTATCACAAGGACAGGACGTTTTGAAATTTTCCATTTGTAGTATAGGCGCTAAGACGGACGTTTTCTTAAATTACACGTTTAGAAAAGATTTGCAACGACAAATTTGGAAGTATCATCAGAAGAATGAACATTTTATTCTCGACAAACTCTTGGCTGACTCTCGCGAAAATTTAGAATGCAAGGGGGGCAGGACTACTATTCAAAATTCTTAAATCAATGGGTTACAAACACAAAATGGTGAATGGACGCAAAATTTTATGTATGTGAACAAAAACACGTCGTTGCATCCAAAATTAAATTTTTGAGACAATTTCTCCAATATCAAAATTCTAGTGAAAATGTGACATTCGTGTACCTAGACGAAACGTGGATCTACCAAAATGCATCCGCGAGTCGTCAATGGGTACACAAAACCGATCTTAAAAGTAACCCAGCCAAAATTAAAAGTGAGGGGAAGAGGTTTGAATGCGGGGTGTAATTTAGGCTTTTTGGAAGGGTGCGACATGTTACTAGACTCAAAGAACAACGACAGGGACTATCATAAAACTATGAATGGGAAAATTTTTCAAAATTGGTTAGTTAATCAGCTGATTCCTGCTTTGGACAAGTTGCAAGGAAAATTTGTCGTGGTTATGGACAACGCACCTTATCATTCAGTGCAGTTTGAAAAGCCGCCCACGTTTTCTTGCAAAAAAAGGTTGGAATGTTTGGTTAACCACCACAATGTCGAAATACAGGGCAAAATTACTAAGAAAAAACTTTGGGAGTTAATTAAACCTTTTACAGTAGACGGAAATAAAAGATACGTAACTGACGAAATTTTAAAAAAGCGCAACTGTGAGCATTGTTAAAAACTTATTTCGGAAGACTGGACAAAACATATGGGAAATTTATCGTTTGAAAATATTCCTCCTTTCATTATTTCAATTAGGGAATCTGATTCAGAATCGGAGGGTGCCGATGATTCAGATACTTCTAGTGATAGCATGAAGGTGGAATAGGCTAGGGGATATTCTTTTGGCATCTAAATTGTGAATGAGTGTTTTACAGTTTTTATCTCACACGAGAAAAACACTAACATCAGTGGAATACGAACTTGGGTATCTTAGCACCAGAGGCAAACAATCAACCACTGGACTACCATAATATCAATTTGAAACATGAGCGGCATAGATGTTAGTCCTTCTTAATTTGCTGCAAGACCTAAATATAGGACAACAAAGATTGGCGTGGAATATGCTCTATATACATACGATTTGAGTTCAGAATTCTCGTGAAAAAAGAACAGCAATATGTATTTGGTAGTTGTTACGACAACATTTAAATTATAGTTATTATTTTATTTATAATGAAATCATTATTATATATAAGTATTATAAACCAATATTGAGCAGCAATAGGCGGACGTTAAATGAACAAACAAGCTCCACTGGCAACATTGCCTGCTTTCAAAAAACATAACCTCCATCAAGAAAAACTAACATAACCCAACTTAATTAATCGACAAATTTCAATGATACCACGCATTTCCCCAGATTTCCACAGCCTGTTGGATGGCAAATCAATCGTGAGTAGATTATAGAACAACCTATTAGATTTCTGAAATTACAAAAAAAATAATCAGAAATTCATATAAAAATACAATACAGTAGGTGTCCATTTAAAAAACGAAAATCTTTCCTAAAATTTAGTAAGGGTGTGGGAACAAGAAATTGGCACATATTTTAGGAGCATATAAGTTTACTGTGAAAGAATTATTGTACAACGTTTAAGATAGAAGTGAAAGAATACACTTTAAATCGCAGAATCGGTACCAGAACAATTAGGTTGGCGAGTTTTTGTCTTTACACTGCGCATTCAATTAACGAATGTTGAATTTGACGTTTGCCAAGTGTTTGATAAATTTTTTGTGTTAGTTCATCTAAATTTAAAGCCTCCTAGCCGTATTTGCATTCATCTCGTTTTAAATTCGTCCAAAAGGGTTCTACTGGACGCAGTTGAGTACCTATATTGCAAAAATGAATGGAATTGCAACTTCTCGAAAGCGGTACTAACACGAGCAGCATAGTATGACGTTGCCATTCTCAAGCCTATATTTGTGCTTCTGGCAATTCAGCGAATGCCGAAAAATATGAAAAATAAATTAATTGATAAAAGCCATTCTGGCGGAAAATATACATGTTGATCAGACATGGTAACGTCAGACTATCTTCTTCTTGTGTTGCTTCTCCTAGTGGAGGTCAGCTAGCATTAGGGCTATCCGTACTTTAGATACTGCTCATCTAAACAGTGTTGTGGTGCTTTTTCCATACCACTCGCGGAGATTTCTAAGCCAGGACATTTTCCTTCTTACTTTACTTCTTTTACCCTCGATCTTTCCTTGCATTATCAGCTGTATGATCCGATATCTTTCGTGTCGCATGATATGTCCAAAATATTCCAATATGCATATGGCATTTAAAATTTCGGGGTCTTTATTTACTCATCGAAGTATTTCCATATTGGTAATGCGATCTATATCTATGGCACCTTTAATATCCTCCGATATACCCATAGCTCAAAAGCTTCTATCTTGTTACACCTATCTTGTGTGTCCAACTTTCAGTTCCATATAGTAACACTGGAAAAACGTAGCATTTTGTCATTCTAATTCTCACGTCCAGATTAGTTCCATTATTACAGGTTTTTCATTTTGATGAAAGCACTCTTTGCTTGTGCAATTCGTGCTCTAATTTCCTGTGTGTTATCGCAGTTGTTGTTTAGTATACACCCTAAGTATTTGAATGATGTTACAGTGTCTGTTCGTGTGTTGCCTATATTAATGTTGGGAAGCGGTAGCAGTTCTTTAGAGACTATCATTATCTTGGTTTTACTGATGTTAATTGTTAGTCCATATTGACCACTTACTTCCGCTACCTTGTTTAACAGTGTTTGCAAATCATTTTCACTATTGGGTATTAAGACTGTCATCTGCATAACGGATGTTATTTATTAATTCTCCTCCAACGTTTATTCCTTCTGCCGCTTCGTACAAAGCCTCATTGAATATCATTTCTGAATAGATGTTGAAGAGAAGCGGTGACAATACACATCCTTGGCGCACACCCTTTTTTATGTCTACATAATCTGTCAACTCACAACTGGTCTTCCACTTTGACTGCAGCCTTTTGATTCCAATATAAATTTTTAATTATGCGGATGTCTTTTTTATCTATGTCAATATTTTCGAGAATATCAATTAGCTTGGTATGCTGTACTGTGTCAAAAGCTTTGTTATAATCAATAAAACATAGTAACACAACTCTATTTACATCCCTGCATCTTAGTAAGAACTTGCATACTGAAAAGAGCTTCACTTGTTCCTAAATTATTTCTGAAGCCAAATTGTGTGTCAGTTATTCTTTCTTCACATTTCCGATATATTCTTGTGCGTATTATTCTCAAGAATATTTTAAATGTATGAAACATTAGGCTATTTGTCCTGTGATTGTTTGCAAGTTTTTGCGTTAGCTTTCTTTGAGATTGTGATAAAAGTAGATTTCAACCATTCCTCGGGTATATTTCCACTGTCGTATATACTATTAAATAAATCGTATTTCTGTGCCATTGTATTCTAACAATTTAAGAATTTACGTTGGTATATTATGTGGTCCAGTAGCTTTTCCTGATTTTGTTAATTTTATTGCTTTCATAACTTCATCTTTCATAATCCTGGGCCCCAAGTAAGCATTTCCATCTTCATTGTGACATGGTCTTACGTCCTCAAATAGTTGTTCTATATATTTTTTCCAAGTCGTTATTGCCCCTTTCGAGAAGCAAATTCCATTTACTACAAAGTTCTTTCACTTCTGTATTATAAGTTGTCCAACAATTATTTCACAGTCAACTTATTTGCTCTTAACATCTGTGCCAATTATTCCCCACACCCTTAAATTCTTAAGAGGTTCCAACTATATAAATACAGAGTATTTAATGACCAATTTCGGTCGCCATATCAACTGTAGCAATACGATTTCGATTAAAACCACTACACCTCGGGCCGGATTTGTAATGCAGTCTGTGTAATAAAAGATGTACTTGCAGTAAAATAAATAAGTGGACGCGACTGCCTCCCTGGACTTTCCCATACTGGAAACTGTTCATATCATCTTTATTCAACAGTAGAGTTATTTTCCTGAAAACGGTTGTTCAAGCGCTATCCTAAAACCTTGCCTCGTAACGAATAGACTTACAA
>JABXWE010042764.1:0-19627 GCA_014611495.1 Limonius californicus | reverse complement strand
GAAACACTTTTTTAAAACTTCAAGCATACAAAAATTTTAATTTGTTTCTCTTGAGAAATATAGCAGAAACAATCATGTTTTTAAACGGCTTGAATATCACATTTTGCTCTAACACATATGTAGGTAGTTTGTTTCTCTTCTCAACTGCATTGAGATTGTTATAGTTATTTTGGCCACTCCGGAGATATTCAATCCATTCGTAATTTTAACACAAAATTTGCGATTGTTGTGTTCTTATAAATGTAGTCTTTGTTGTTTCTAAAAGTGTATTGCTTGCGTATCTCTATAGTATTGCAAAATATGTATACCAACTTGTATATCACGTCAATAAGAAAAAACCCGAGCTATTTATTTAAATAAAAATTAGGCTTTTTAATATAACGAATATAAGTTTATGATATTACTCTGAAGTATAACAAGTCACCATCCCAAAAATTGGTTTTGAGTACTGCTAATAGGCAACTGCTGCCTTCCTCTTAAGACTTTTTTTATATTCCTGCTATACAGGGTGGACCAACTAAGTTGTCCCCTTTAAAAGTGGTTGATGGAACCCAACATACAACTATTTTAGCAACTGAGATTGTTGAATTTTTATAGTATAAAAATTGTAACCCAAAGAAAATAGTCTACTGGAACGACATCGCAGCTTCTTGGTGACTGAGCTCCTCTGTCAATCCAATTTCTCCAAGTACATTATTTATGTAATTCAAAACAATCTAACTGTACGTTTTTGTCGTACATTGAGTTGTACATTTTCCAACAATCCAAGTAAAATGTTTTATAGGTAATCCAAGTAACGATGTCCAGTTAAATTTTCATGGAAGACGTGTAGTATGGTTACCTTACGCCACTTTACCATTGTTTACCAATTTCGCCTTATCGCTAAAGAACACAAAATTTTAAGAAGATAGATTCAGAGGAAGCTAGTTCTGGAAGAAATTACATAATTGTAATCTTCTCTGAGAGCTATTTCCATACAGTTTGTGCAAAGTAAACTGATAGGGATGAAATACATTTGCTATCTGAATTCTTTAACTAAAGTTCTACTAATACCCAGATTTGTGCTTAAATCTCTTTGATTTACATGGAGATTCTTAGTGGTTACCTCTAACACTGCTAGCTCGTTTTCCACGTTCCTAATCATTCTCGACATTAACAAATTTGTCTTCGTTTCTTAAAACAGTTTCAAGACGTCTAACTATTTTTCAGGGTATGATGTTGATTTTGGGCGAATGCAGAGGGGCGGCGGACTTAGCAGTACGACGATATGCACAAAGATACCCTGATAGATCTCTTCCATCACATAACGTCTTTAGGTGTTTGGAACGAAATTTGCAGCAATATGGACAGTTTTCCAAGCCAAAGAAGAGACGACATGTCACAACCGTAAAAGCTGAAGTCCTCGAACAACTAACTGGTAATCCGCATATAAGTCAACTTGTAATTGCAAGAAGTGTAGGCTTTAGCCAAGTTCAGTATTTACCATTTTAAAAGCAGACCGGTTTCATCCTTACCACATCACATTAGTGACCTTACTGAAGATGATTACCCACGTCGAGTTAATTTCTGTCAATATTTAAGAAACGAAGTTACTATAGTCACTTCTCAAGTTACGACCACCTCGACTTACGACCATTCGCACTTCCGACGAAAAAATTTCATAATAAATTTTAAAAATGTATCAATTTTTTATAGTTTTCGTCAAATATATATCATATACATACATACATATCTTGCATGCTTCAGGCGTTTTTGTATGAAATTCGACTTACGACCATTTCGACGTACGAACATTTCGACTTACGTCCGAAGTTGCGGACCCGAACCCCGTCGTGAGTCGAGAAGTGACTATACTGATCCAATGTTTTTAAGAAATATTCTATTTTCTAACGAAGTGACGTTTAGTAACAATGGGTTAGTAAATAGACACAATTGCCATTTCTATTCGCAATATAACCCACATTGGATTAGGCAAGCATACTTTCAAAGAATTTTTACTGTAAATATGTGGTGCGGTATCGTTGACAACTTTATTGTTGGTCCCCACTTCTATGAGGGCAGTTCAAATGGGGAAATGTATTTACAGATATTAGAAACTGATTTACCTCAACTTTTAGAAGACATTACTCTTTATGTTAGATAGCGTATGTGGTTGCAAAATGACGGAGCACCTGTTCACTTCCATAGAATTGTAAGAAACTACCAAGATGAAACTTTCCTAATGGATTAATTGCAAGCGGTGGAATTCATCCTTGGCCTCCACTTACTCCGGACTTGACTCCGTTAGATTTCTTTTTGTGAGGTAAGGTAAAAAACGAAAACTCCCGTAGAAACTGAGGAAGATTTACATGATAGAATTATTGAATCATGTAGGTCAATCACCCCACACATGGTAACTCGTGTTAGAAATTCTCTTCTACGGCGGATTGACTTATGTGAACAGCAAGGTGGGCGACAGTTTCAAGATTTATTACGTTTTTAATTAGTGTTAAATTCTAAGAAATAAATATTGTAAATGTGCCTATTGCAAAACTGCATTTTATTTATAAGTAAATAGTTTCATTGTATTCCATTCTTAGTACAATGTAAAGTTTACTAAGGTACCTATGGAATACAAACAGCTGTAATGTGTGTAGCCTATCTACCTGTTGCAAGATAAAGTAACAACCCTATATATTGTCAATATTACAATTTACTTGCGGCTTAGAGCGCGTCGTCATTTGGGAACTACACCCAGCATTATCAGGTAAAAAGACCTACCTGTAGCTTGTCTGCATTTCCAAACATTGGCTGTAGAAATTTAAGCAATATTTGTTCGTAGGCCCTGCCTGCCTAAACAGGGCCGTGTGCTTATATTATTCAAACCTTGGGGCGGACAAGGAATTGATCTTGATGTAGTTTGTTTGCCAGGACAATAATACTTAATCGTCTTGTAAAGGCAGACAAGCTACAGGTCGGTCCTTACCTGATAACGCTGGGTGTAGTTCCCAAATGACGACACGGTCTAAGCCGAAAGTAAATTGTAATATTTTCAGTTCGAGAAATCGCGAAAGCCTCAAAGAATATAACCCTATACATTCATTGAAGTCTTAAATTCGAAATCAATATTTTTCATACATTTATATGGAAAACATATTTAAACTAGATTTCAAATACGCAATTTAAAACATATCATCATAATGTTTGAGATCAAATTATAAGTAACCATTATTTAAATTTAAATTTAAAAATATCGCACCTTTTCCCATTTTTCTGTAAGACAATATTAATGTTTGACAAACAAGAAAAATACGGGTAAATCCTTGTATTGTCAAAGTTTCAGTTTATATTAAACGGCAGCGGAATTCTTGAATTTTCAAATACAGGGTTTTTGAGGTTTTAAAACCCAATTTGTTCTATCGATCTCAAATTTATTCCATACTTTAATTGCAAACCACACAATCCAGCCAAATTTTGCATTAAAATGAAAATTTGTGGATTGTTTCTCTAAATTGTAACTGTTGCTATTCAGCAACTAAAATAAAATTTACGTTTCAGATTTATTGTGTAAAAACAAGGTCCTGAACAAATTAATCGCGCAAATTTAATTTGACGGAAATAAATTAGCAGGAAATACGGCCGCAATCAACAAGTGATGATTTATATCTCGACGCAGCATTTAGGCTCTCAACAATTTTCTGATAACATTTGTTGTGATTTTATAGCATATTTATGCTAATTTTGGGACATTTAAGAGATATTTATTTAAAATGGACTTGTGACGTTTATGATGCCCCGCATCGTTAAACCTCGCCATATTTTTAATTTTATCGTTAATTTGGACTCAAATTTGAGCGTATATAAACAGTGTTGTTGGAAAACTTGTAATAATTAAATATTTCATATATTATACTGGTTTTTATTTTGAAGTTTAGAATGTTTAACTAAAAAATATGTTGTTAAAGGCAGAAAATACTAATTGGTTCAGTGAACACTAATGTTGAGCCACACTGATAAGGTTGCTCTAATATTATTTTTGTATCAAAGAAAAGAAGCGAATTAAATATGTTAATGTTTTAAAAACACCGAATTACAGAAACAGCTGCTTCAGCATTTCGCCTGGATAAACATTATCTTAACGGTTATACGTACTTTGTTATTGGTGGTGGAAACTCAGACGGCAGAGAGCTTGCTTTCTGGACGACAGCGTCAATTTAGGCTTGGGTTCGATTTCATAGCTTATCACCCGGTTAATAAAAATTTTGTGCTGCAACTCACCACACACAATTCCCCATTCCGGTTGGCAATCCGGGGGTCTTAATGCCAAAAAACTTTCCGTAGTTTTTCTGTTGTTCGGACTTGTCGTTAAACTGTAGGCCGCCGTGCTCCTACCACCTTAGCGCTGAGGAGAAGCACGTAACAGATGAGAGGCCGGTGCACAGCTTGTTGAAGACACGTGCTTTATTATTAAAAATAGAATGTACAACTATACAAACCGGCTTCTTTAGGTTACGTTAAGGAACAGAAGTAATTTTTTATTGCATAAGGACATGCAGAAAAAGTAAAAATATTATGCAACAACATGAAGACCAATAAGAGAAGCAAGTAGAAACATTATATCACTTGCTTGTGCTTACTTTTATTACAAGCTAGTACAGTCATATGGAACAAAATAATTGTAAATAATCCAATATTAATTTAACTAGATAAAAAAATAAATAAATGATTGATAAATAGTATAATATTTTAGTATAATAAAATCAGTTAAGGGAGTATTTAATAAAATTACTGACGTTCCGATTCAACGTAACAGATTAAATAATTAACTGTAAAATAAAAATCTTAGGATCTTACTATAATTTCGCCTATCACCGAAATCCTACTGCGAAGACGTTCTAACCTCTGAACTAATTCCGTGATACGATTACCTTGAAACAGTTTTTTATAGATTTCAAAAAATGCAATCACGTTATTGTCAATTTCTTTTATTTTCATAAGTGTTTATCTACAGAAAAACATGTTTGACTTTCGTTTCCGTTTACGAACAATGATGAACGTAACCCACAGCACCAAGTCGCACAGTAATCTATAAAATAAAACTAAATCCATGAAACAAACTCCGTCTCAGCAAAACTAAAGAATGATACAAAAACTGTAAGGTATCTTCCTTAAGAAGACACCTTGATTGAAACGATTTAATAGCTTGCAAAATTAAAAACAAGAAGATATTCATTTAAATAACCACATAATCTTGAAGAAAGACCGATTCGAGCAATCCACGTACAGTCTACTTCAAATTATACCGTTATCTGCTTCAGAACAAGGATTTACAAGCTATTTGTAACGCAGCTGCGGTCGGTGCTTTAAGCTGAGTTAGGTTAAAGCACCGACCGCTTTCAGATAAATTTACATATTGCCAGGATGCTGAAGTTACTTAGGGGTTGTGACTTAAGCAAGAAGCTTAAAGTCTCTTCTTTTAATTCATTGTTTAGTTGAACAATTCTTATGTACGTTGAACCTACTAAACTTTGTATCAAAATTAGCTTCCTTAATTAACTTGCATGTGTAATAAGTTTAGTTTCAGAGGATACATTAGATCGTTGCCTTATTGTCTGCCTCAATGACATAATTAATAACCTTAAGAAGTAAACAGCGCAAAACAGTTGCTGATGAACTTCTGTGCAAAGTAGGTATTTTATTTAAAAGTGTGGACACCGTGGACTGATAGCGAACATTGAATCCGGCTAAAAATATATCAAATGTACCGAGAAAAATGTTTGCTTACGGTAAAATGGTTAAATCAAAGACTGAATGCAGATTATACTGCAATAAAGTGTTCCGAAAGTACACTGCTAGGAATTAATAATCGCATGGGATTTAAATATAAAACTATAAACAAGCGTCAAGTTATTGTGGAATCAAACAGATTACAAACATGGTGCCGCGAGTATCTCCAAAATATCAAAGCATATCGCGAAAAAATAGAAATATATGTTACTTAGGCGAAAATTGGTACTACTCCCACGAGATTGTACAGAAAAGTTGGACAGACAATTCCAGTCAGTGTAAAATAGATACACCAGAAAAATAGTATATTTTAGGTTTTATGTAATTATAAATCTATGCTGTAATTTTATTATTATTAAAAATTGTAAATAAATATTTATACCTAAATAAAATGGATATTTGAAAATTTTGAACTTTGAAATTAAATTCCTAAATCTGGGTCTGTTATTTTACTTGCATTTACCATTTCTTTACATGTAAACCAGGGATTACCAGGCATTTTTCGGTGAGGCAACAACGATATAACTTGAAGGAAACTAGATCATGCTTTAAATACTATTATTGTTGCCAACTTGATTATGTTCCGAAATGTAGAAAATGTATCCAAAATTTGCATTGCAAAATCAAGTTCAGCCAAATGAACGTGAAAGTATTATAATTAAAATCCACATATGATAAATATAATATATATTGTATATACAAATCATTAACGCAAATAATTATACAAATATTCACAAAATGCTATACAAGGCGTTACAGCAGAATCTAAAAGTGAACATGAAATACAAAGCCATACTTCATTTTGGATCAGATTTAAAAGACGTTTCCAAATACTGAGTTTAAGATTTTCTATAAGTTTCTAATATTATACATTATTATCATTTCTTTCTTACTTTCCTATACTATAGTATTTACTTCCTAAAAACTAGACTAACGTAAATATCGGTTTTGAACCAGGTCATCAATAGCTCGGGATATCTCTGATAATAATTTAATAAAATTTAAAATGTAAACATTTATCAAATACCATCCTGCCACTAATGGGGAGGCTCTATACCCCATGGAGGGCTTTGACCTGCAGGGCGGAAGTTCAGAGCTCCCGTATCTTTACTCTCACTACCGGTTGTCCGTGTCTAATGCATGACATGTGGTGACGTGGTGAGCATCACGCATTAGGCAAACGCATTTATTGCCTCTTGTCTTTAAAGCGACTGGGTAGTCGGGGATTTGAACTCCCGACCTTCTTCAGCACCGGAGCCCAGTGCTCTACCAACAGGACCACACTGGCGCTACACCCTGACAATAAGCTATTGAAAAATCCAGAACCGAGAGCGGAAATTGAACATGTTTTCTTAGTATATTCCTTTTTGGCAAGCTAACGTACAATTTTGTAAGGAAGTTATAAAGGAGCTTCGTACCAATCGAATGTTTTTTTTTCCTTAACTTTCTAGCTTGAAAAATAAAGCCACTAGAAACGTTCTTACATTTTGACTTTAGCGATCGTTTGCTCAAAATCCAAATCCAAGTGACTAAAAATATTGGTTGGTGTTTGAAATTGAACCCTATTTTTCGAAAACGGTTATACCGATTTTTATTAAATTATATGATGGTGTAGTCATAAGAACCTAAAACTGAACTTTTACTTAATAAGGGAGCTCGCCTCCTAGATTAACTAGGAATTTTTGAATATTTCGGATACAATGCCCTATTACGCAAAAACCTTAATTCTATAGACTTAGCCATCAAAATACTTAATGGGTCTGAAGCCGTTATAAATTATGGTTTTAAATATAAAAATTCTACACAAACAAAATTTTTGGAGACTAAGTTTGGTGACTTATAGTTATGTCATAGGTCACCCAACTTAGCAAGCATGTGGTTTGCTTTTGTAATAAAAATATGCAAGTTAGGCATCACTGCTAAGCTAATTTCACGTTAATTACGATTGCAGAATAAATAATGTAATGTAGGTATCGGTTTTAAAATCAGAAACAGATATCATTTCCGGTTATACAACATGCTATAATCACGCTCACATCCACCATAAATTCGCATATAATATTACCAAGGGTAAAAGTAAGCCGGAACTCTACGGAACGCCTTTCCGGTAAAAGATTTAACTATGGAACTCAGTCCAGTTTAAAATCACAAGGCAACAAAATAAAAGCAGTTTATTTCTCGTAAACAATGTTAATGAAAACAAATTCAATACAAAATGATTTCTCACTGAAATCTGAAATATACCGGTCCGATGATGGATAGCGGGCGTCGGGAGGTAGAAGCACGGTCAATACGACACCAATGTGTACGTGGCAAGCTTGTTCTGTTTCCTTTTCATCAAGCTCTTAACCAACTGCGTTCCGAAAAGACATTTCTTTTACTTTTACCCCTGCCTATTACTTTCATGCTATGTACTGAAGTGTAAACTCAAAATTAAAAAAATATCGACTCCAATTTCCCTTACTTGAAATTCTCTTGAACGCAAACATTTTCTTTGACAGTAGCAATTGTAGTATAGGTAGGTAGTACGGTACGTTGTTTCAATAATTCAAAATTTGGAAATTTCTTCAACTGAAACTTTTCCCCGGCTTTCAAGAGAAAATTGCTTCCTGCAAGTGGAATTTTGAGGAAATCCCCTTAGTTTATGGAAGCGAAATATGTTTGTAAATATAAGCTTTCTAAAAACTATAAAAGAGAAAGTCATCGTAGGTTCCCCACGAGGGTGTGGACCGCACCGGAACCCTCAGCGCCTCTTTAGCCAGTAATGGAAATGTAAGGATGGGAAAGTCGATAATAGAATTGGATGGGAAAGACCAGGAAAAGTGGATAATAGAATTTCGTGGATAATACTGTTCCAGGATTTACTTATATGACCCAGGGAAACCACGAAAAACTTGAGTCAGGGCAGCGGGCCCAGGGGTTCAAACCCTAGACCTCCCAATTAAAAGGTAAACACTCTACCACTGAGCCATCCTCCTCGGTCTGAGTGCTATACAGATGCTACAATTCAAAACCGAGTGGTTTAAGTGAAAACGATGTTATTTTAAGCGATTACAGTGATATAGACAATGATGCTATGATAGCGGACTCCGATACTGATAGTTTGAAGATGCCCTGATGACAGTTAAAAATTCTGATGACGGATATGATGCGGAAGAACCCGAAGATTTGGAAATGCAAATGGAAAATCCTTCTGATTCTACAATTAGACATGTGTTTCATATAATTCGCAATTACGTGTTAACCGAA
This sequence comes from Limonius californicus, assembly GCA_014611495.1. Taxonomy (NCBI): domain Eukaryota; kingdom Metazoa; phylum Arthropoda; class Insecta; order Coleoptera; family Elateridae; genus Limonius; species Limonius californicus. The sequence continues at coordinate 10,612 of JABXWE010042764.1, read as the reverse complement.
GCCGATAACTGGACATTTTTGAATATTATTTTTCAAGATTCCGTTGTCATACCGCTTTGTACTGCTTTTTATAATTACATATATGAAATATTTAATTATGATTTAATCTTTTATTTCATTGAACTTAGAGAAGTTCGGCTGTAATAATTACAGAAAACTAATACATTATTTTCTACAGTATATTGTTTAAGATGCATTGATCTACATTTATTTTGTCTATTCGTGTGGAACGATGAATTATTCATACTATGCTGGACTATTAACTAGGTTATCTAATCTTTGTACTTTGTTGTTGTTATTACGCTTGTGTGATCTCATTGTACTTTGCATTTTTCTTCGAGAATGCGCTGTTGCAAAATTGACGTGCACTGTGATACTAGGAGATATGTATATCTTAGAAAACGAAGAAACAGCAAGCACTGTCATTTAACTTAGTTGATAGCTAATTGTGCTGACACTTCAGAGCTGTAGAAAATTTTAATATGATTTCAATAAGATATTACCAAGTTTCCATTTTTTCGATAGTTTTTCCCTATTTTATTGTCAAAATTCAGTCGGTACTGATATTTTTAATAATTATTTTTGTAATTCCAAATAACGAGAGATACCAATATCAATCACCAAGTGCAGATAATGTCTACCAAAAATATTTCCACTGTTATTAACCCAATACATAAGGCTTATATGACCACAATAAACACAAGGTAATAACATCAATTAAGACTGTTAGAGGAAGAAAGCAACAACTGCGGACTAGATATAAACTACCAGAACACTAAAATAATGTTTGTGGATAGATTAGAAAACAATAAGTCAAAAGTAAAGCATGTGGGAAAATGCCAAATAGTAAACCAATACGTGTATCTAGGAGCTGTTGTTATTGATGATGGCGGCTGTACACCCAAAACTACACGCAGATGTGAGATGGCGAAGAAAGCAGTCAAGGACCTACACATAACTCTTAAACACCAAAAAAGAAGCTATTAAAACATTCGTGTTGCCAGTCCTACTATATAGTACAGAGTCTTGGACATTGAAAAAACAAGGCAGTAAAAAAATCGACGCACTAAAAATGTGGTGTTGGCGGCGTATACTGCGAATTCCCTGGACCGCCAGGAGGACGAATGAGTCAGTCTTAGGGGAAATCAAAGAGCCTTAGCGATTATCCCAAACAGTATATATCAACGTCTTTAAATACTTTGACAATATATCAAGACGGGACGAAGAAAACCTCGAAAAACTTATAGTTCGGGGTAAAATGGAAGGTACTAGCAGAACAGAAAGGTCACCGAAGTGATGGATGGACTAAATAAAGGAAAATACTAACACCTTAGAACATTAGGCTACGCATATATCCAGAAATAGGGAAAGATAGAGAAAAATAGTAAGAATAACAATGAAGCTCGCGAATAGAACTGATCTCAACTCCTCTGACAAGAGGATACGAAGAAGAAGAAGAGTAACATCAATGGTTACAAAAAATGTAATAATGCATACGATTTCCACGAACACCTAGAAACGCTTGACATCTGTTTAGCATGTATTGAGTTAAATTATCAAAGAATTCTTGTGGGAACGTACCCGATTCCACCCTGAGAGCAACTTGAATTTCCCGAATTGTATGTGATGGCATATTTCGTGCAATATCTCTTCCTAATACATTCCATCTAATTAACATCAGAGAAATTAGTTGGCCAGTCCACTCCATCGATTCCCAGTTCATCAAACCAGTTGTCTACGACGTTTGCCCAATGTGCTTCTTCTGCAGACACGAATTGTTCTCGCACTGCTCCTGCGTTCGAAAGAACCTTTGGCCAGCAAGGCGGAGTAAGAAAGCCACTCGGAATAAAATAAAGATCTCCAGTAGTTATCCCAGCCCATACCATCACTCCGCCACCTTCATATTGTGGCCATTCTCTGACAAATTGCGGATTATTTCGTGTTCCCAGTTTACGCCAAATTAGAACACGCCTATTACCCGGTTGTAAAGTGAATCTTGATTCGTCACTAAACGACACTCGTCCCCCATTGTGCCCCCAATTCCTGTGCTCCTATATCCACATTCTGCGGATTCCTTTATGATTTGCAGTAAGTGCAATGCAACGAATGGTCTTCGAACACATAAGTCCACGTTATTACGCTATTGTTTGCGATGATATCAGCATTCCAGTAGCAGCAGCGACCTCATTTCGAAGCCGAGTTGCATTTAGAGCTCGACTTCAACGTACAAGCTGCAAAAGATAACGATCATACCTTGGTGTTGTTGATGCTGGCCGACCTTGTCCTCGTCTTCGTCGAACATCTCCAGTTCCCAAAAAGCGATTCCAAAGTCGAGAATTTATACTTTGGCTCACCCCAAACAGTTGGACGCCAGCTTGTTGTATTCACCAATTTTCTAGTTGATATCTACTTAGAACTAGCTATTAAAACATTAGTATTGCCAGACCTCAGAGTCTTGGATAGTGAAAAACTAAGACAGTAAAAGAATCGACGCACTAGAAATGTGGTGTTAGCGGCGTATACTACAAATTCCCTGGACCGCCAGGAGAACGAATGAGTCAGTCTTAAGGGAAATCAAAGAGCCTTAGCGATTATCCCAAACAGTATATATCAACGTCTTTAAATACTTTGACAATATATCAAGTCGGGACGAAGACAATCTCGAAAACCGTATAGTTCGGAGTAAAATGGAAAATAGTAGAGCAAGAGGAAGAGCACCGAAGAGATGGATTGACCAAATAAAGGAAAAAGCTAACACCTCAGTACATCAGGCAACGCATATATCCAGAAATAGGGAAAGAAAGAGAAAAATAGTGAGAATAGCAGTGAAGCTCGCGAATAGAACTGATCTCAATTCCTCTGACAAGAGGATACGAAGAAGAAGTAGAGTAACATCAATGGTTACAAACAATTTAATAATGCATACGATTTCCACGGACAGCTAGAAACGTTTGACATCTTTTTAGCATGGATTGAGCTAAATCATCAAAGAATTCTTGTGGGATGGTATCCTATTCCACTTTGAGAGCAATTTGAAGTTCCCGAACTGTATCTGGTGCATATTTCGTGGGATCGTATCACATTCCACTCTGAGAGCAATTGAAAGTTATAGAATTGTACGTAGTGGCATATTTCGTCCAACATGTCTTCCTATTACATTCCATTTGATTAATTACAGAGAAATTTGTTGGCCAGCCATTGCATCGATTCCCATTTCATCAAACCAGTTGTCCACGATGTTTGCTCGATATCGACGAGCTTTATCTTCTACAAACATGAATTGTTCCCTGCATGCTGAAGAACCTTTGTCCAGCAAGGGAAAGTAAAAAGCCACTCCAAATAAAATAAAGATTCGTATAATCTCCAGTAGTTATCTCGGCCCATATCATCAAACCGCCACCTTCCTATTGTGGTCGTTCTCGGACAAATTGTGTATTATTTCGTGTTTCCGGTTCACGCCAAATTAAAACACACCTATTATGTGGTTTCAAAGTAAATCTTGATTCATGTCTAAACGACACTCGTCCCTAGTTCCTGTGCTCCTCTGTCCACATTCTGCGGACTCCTTTATGATTTGCAGTAAGTAGAATGCAAACCAGTGGTCTTCGTACACATACGTCCACGTTATGGTGTTATTGTTTGCGTTGATACCGGCCTTCCAGTAGCAGCAGCGGGCTCATTTCGAAGCTGAGTTGCATTAAGAGCTCGACTTCAACGTACAACTTGCGAGAGATAACGATCATATCTTGGTATTGTTGATGCCGGCCGACCTTGTCCTTGTCTTCGCCGAACCAGTTCCCAAAAAGCGATTCAAAAGTTTAGTATTTATACTTTGGCTCACCCCAAACAGTTGGGCACCAGCTTGTTGTATTCGCCAATTTTCCACTTGATGTCCACGTATAACCTTCCAAGCCCCCAATTCAAACAGATCAGGGTGCTGTTTCATTCCTAATTGCAATTAAAATCAAAAATCACCATGAATGTCCAAGAAAGTGAAAAACGGTGACCAAGAACGTGTTGACGTGCGTTTTACTACCCTCCAGCGACGATCGTGTTTTACCTTGAAGAAGCGAACGAAAACGAGGAAAAGCGTTCGGTTTCTTGTTTAAAAATGTAGTAAATAAAAATTGTATCAACTATGTGATATTTTATACCGCAATTTTTAAAACCCTACCCTCAAATTTGCATTCCATTGCCATAAATTCATTTGCCTCCTCAAATCTCTGTAACCGGAGAGCACAGTTTAATAACCAAATACTGCAAAATGGCACCCTCACACACAAGCTAGAAAGGTCAGGGATCTAGGTGGCTAAAATGTCGCTCACACTGTTCTGAATATATTCAGTTTTTTAATCTTAATAGCGCGAATCTAAAACTCTTCAACGATGTAACAATGAAAAAAAATAAAAAAAAAAATTGATTTTGGTTTAGTGAAGCTCTTCAAGACTAAGCGATGAAACCGTCAACAGACAAACGAACGATCTCTTTAGAATTGCGTAACCGCAAATAAAGAAATAACGAGTAGTTACGTGCTTTTTAATAGCCAATTCTTGTAGAGTGACAGCACTGATAAGTTGCCAATAAAGCGCGAAAAATATTTGCGAAAGAACAGACTAAACAAAAGAATAAAACAATACAACTGTGACTTGTAACATTCGTCAATACTACGGCCATTCGAATCATTAATTTGTACATAAATAGTACAATAGCACGAAGGAATACATTAGCTGTGGGCTGTAGAATTGCATTGTGCGTCGATAAACACCTATTGTCAAATGTAATTACGCCAGAGATTAATTTGCATGTGACGGGCGCGTGTAAACGCTGCCTGCTGCTTCATGTCTATCCAGGATAGCTTCCTGATGTGACGTTATTTTCACCTGCGTTTATCTGCGGAGATTAAATAAATAAAAATTAGCTTCGCGCTCTTTGCTCGACGATGGCTCATTAATAATGGAAATCTCGTGCAACGAATCACGTAATTCATATCGCGCCATAAACGTCCAGATCTGTCAAAATATATATATCGGCAATAACTTATGAATTGCAAAAATTCCCACATCTTGTAAAATTATGCAATTATGTTGGGAACACCTGTTACTGCACTCCGCTCCGAAACCGGTGCTCACTTAAATGGTAAAGATAAACTATACAAGGGAGAATTAATAATGTTCGTATATGCTTCTTGTTTGCCCACAAAAGCCTGATTTATGTCCGACTTCATCCTTAGCGTCGCAGTCTTTACATCTCGAAATCCACCTGACCTGACAAATGCGTGCAAAAACCGAACGCGCTGTTAATTTAGATAACGGAAACATTTTTTATCCGCAGGTATAATTTGTTGTTGTTGACTACCTACATATGTTTGCTTAGAATGAGCAAACTAAAATGTCGTTGAAGAAGTCAAGACAAATTGGATACAACCCAAAACGGTATGTATCAAATTAACTAAACAATGTATTTATTTCCTTAGTTTCAACATCTAAATCAGCTCCAAAAACGCCAGAAGAAGAGGAATTTTTGTAAATCCAATGGTGTCTTTAAAGCACAAGTCCCAGAAGGAACGGTGATCGGTAATTTTTTTTAGAAAATAGACCCTTAACAGAAAGACAAGTTGCTAAAAATAAACAAACCCGACAACTCATACTTTCGCTAATATCCCGATATGAAGTCAACATGTCAGCAACAGTGACCTTAATCCTTCAAAACATGTCTTGGAAGAAACATGTTAAATAAAATATGAGGCTTCTCTAGGGAAAACTTTCAAATGATGTCCTGGAAGCAGAAATCCTAGAAGAAACGTAACTATTGAAACAATCTCTAGAAATCAAAATTTCTATACTGAGGAAAGTTGCATTAGAGAAGACAGTCGCTAGTATTTCAAAGCACAAATTCTAGTACAAGAAGTAATCCTTAGGAAATTGTTTAGAAAAAAAGTCCGAACCAGTTTTAAATACGAAACATTTAAAAACATCACTAGGAATAGTGACAAAACAGATTAGTACGCACTGCAGAAATGAAAGTACTTCGCCAGATAATAGGTCATACAATTCAGGATAGTATCAGGAACGAAGACATAAGGCAAATATGCAATGTACAAGATGTAGTTAGATGGACACGTAAATAACGAAGAGATGAAACGAGCATGTCACGAGAAATACCCAAAATAGCAGAGGCCAATAAACCAGAAACCACCAGACCGCCGGGAAGACCACCGAAGCGATGGGTGGACAGTTGGGCCTCGACATCGCAAGAGTAATAATTGGAATAACCAGACCACGGGCCTGTTACAAGAAGAAGAAGATTAGGAATAGCCAACCCCTGATGTGTCTATAGTATTGTGTTTATGTGGGAGGCGGAGGAACAACTCTTGTAATGAGGTACATCACTATGAATTAACGACGAAAGCGTTAATGGTGGTCAGTATAGTTCAAAGGATGTTTTGAAAACATGCATCCAAGAAAAAAGTAATTCTGGGAAAAACAATTAGAATTAAGAACTTCCTGCACAATCTCAATAAAAAAGAAATTAGAAAAGTTGCTACAAATAAATTAACTCAAGAACTCCTTCGTTGGGTAATTCCCTAGAATGAGGATCACCAATACAATGAAGGGAGGAAGCGTCCTACGATCCTAAAGACAAATAAAGTAATGGTTTCTTTATTATTTCAGAGGATATCCTAAAAGCACGAATCCTAGAAGAAATAGATAACAGATAGAGAACAGCAAATATAGACCCATGTTCCTGAATTGAAGGCAGCCAAAATAATGGTAACCTTGGTATTTTAAAATATGTCACAAAAGCACAATTAGTAGAAGAACAATTATTTTTAGAAAGACTTCTAAAACAAAATTTTCGAGAAAAATCTCAATAGAGAAGGAATAAGGAGTTGCTAGAAATAAACGCCTCCAAAGACTACTTGTAAGGTTGTTCTCTGTTCTGATGGGAATGTCAGCAATACTGCTATAGAGAGGGTACCACAGAAGATATATCACCATGCTCCCGAATTTAAGACGAATAAAGTATTTTAAGTCTATTTTAAAGGATATACTAAAAACACATACCTTAGAAAAAACTAATCCTTCCAGAAACATGGACGATACAATTTCAATATAAAAGAAATTAGAAAAGTTGCTAGAAATAAATTATCTGAAAAACTCCTTCGTTGGGCAATTCCCTGGTACACACTAGCATAATAATACTGTTGGGAGGGGAGGGGGGAGTTCATGGTGCTGAATTGAAGACCAACAAAGTAGTGGTGACTTTATTATCTCAGAGGATGTCTTAAAAGCACAAATTTTAGAAGAAATAGACGACCCGAAAATCTTATATGTGAGTAGTTTCACGATATCAAACACTACAATAATTATGCTGGGGAGTGTTCTACATGCGATACATCTCCATGATCCCCAATTGAAGGCGGACATAGTAATGATAACCTTGGTATATCAAAAGTAACCGTGAAAGCACAGGTAACAGAAAACCAATTATTTTAGAAAAGACTTTCAGAGGAAATTTTTGAAAAGACGTTCATGGAAAATCTTCGAAAAAATCTCTATAGACAAGAATTAAGAAGTATTATTACATATAAAGACTTACAAACACTAATTGGTAAGCAGTTCTCCGTTCTAATGGGAAAGGCAGGGGGAATTGTGTTTTCTGTTCTGAAACAAGAAGATCTACGATACTCTTAGAGGGAAGTTGAGATATACCCCCACAGTCCCGAATTTAGGAAGAAAAACGTAATAGTGACCTGTATATTTCAAAGAATTTACTGATGTACATACCTACATTAGAAAAAATTAATCCAAAGATCACCAATACTACTGGAATGGGGAGGGTGCTTTTGCTGTTCTGATAGAGGAAGATCTGCAATACTGTTAGAGGGATGTTGGGATATAGCACCTTGGTCCCGAATTTAAGAAGAAAAACGTAATAGTGACCAGTGTGGGGAGGTTGCGTTTTCTGTTCTGGTAGAAGAAGATCTACAATACTCTTAGAGGGAGGTCAAGATATACCACCATAGTCCCGAATTTAAAAAGAAAAACGTAATAGTGACCAGTATATTCCAAAGAATTTACTGATGTACATTTACATTAGAAAAAACTAATCCAAAGATCACCAATACTACTGGAATGGGGAGGGTGCGTTTGCCGTTCTGATAGTGAAAGATCTGCAATACTGTTAGAGGGATGTTGGAATATAGCACCATGGGCCCGAATTTAAGAAGAAAAGCGTAATAGTGACGAGTGTATTTCAAAAAATGTGGTGAAAACCCCTAGAAAAAAAGGAATCCTTGGGAAAACATTTAAAACATTTCAAGAAATAATAATGCCTCAAATTCTCCAATCTTATCACAAATAAACGACTACCCAAAATAATTCGTACCGTAGTTGCCTCTGTTGTCGGTTCATGAATAATATCGTATTTATCCAGAAATAAATAAATTATTGAGCCGCTAGAATTTGTCAAGTAGACTTAATGTCGAAGCCGGAGAGTCCAATCTTGGACCTCTGTTCTTTTTAATATTTGCAAACGATTTGCCGGACATCGTACATATCAAAGACGATCTGCTGATGATAATTCTTGCCTGTGTTCTGACAGCACCGTTGAGTCGGCAGCCAGGAAGCTGCAGAATATGTTGCTAAAATTTAATAACTGGTTTACTAAAAATAAGTTATGGCTCAACATAACCAAAACAGTTTTGATGATTTTCACAGCAAAAACTTCAAAAACAACTGCAAGTCTTTGGTTAAAAAATAATTAATCGATTAAACGGGTTGGATACTGGAAAATTTTTAGTACGTACATATTATGCACTTAAATAACTCTGAATTGGAATGTCCACATTGGAGAACTGTGTGCCAAATTGTCAACAATCTGCCAGGCCCTTTCTAGATTACGTTTTATAGTAATTAACGACATTTTGCTCATTATTATTATGAATATTTCCTATCGCATAAGACGTGTTATTTTATTCTAGGGATCGTCAATCCATTTAAATAAAGTGCTGAATATTTAAGAGCGAACTATCAGAAATATTACTGATGCGTAAATCGTGTAAATCATGTAACGCTATTTTTTAACAACTGGATGTCTTAACACTGCCATGTGTATGTACCTTAGGAGGTTCTAGGTAGTTTCCTGACATGGAGGCTTATAATACTGCTGTCGAAGGGCGGGTACGGGAGTAGGAAGAAGAAGAGATATATAGCGCCACATTCCCAAAATGTATTAAGAAAATTATAACTTCAATAGCAAAAACTTACTAAAATTACTACAAACTAACAAACCTAAATATTCATTTGGTGGGTAGTTCTGTAATATGTAAATCAACAGTATGAAGGTGGGAGAGGGGGCAAAAGGGCAAAGAACGCTGTTCTTATTTTACGTCAGCGAATTCAACTACATTTCCATTGCAACGCCGTGCTTGTTAAACAAAATCCCTAGTAAATTTCTGGTTAAAAACAGCTTTTCAATCATCTATTAGCAGCAATTTTAAAATTAGCCTGCCGCTACTGATGTGTATAGTTCGCAGTTCATAGTTACAGGCTCCTGCTTGTAAAGAACACATAATAGAAAGCTTCTTGTTAAAAATTTAAACGCTAAATCCATTCAGATTGTTCATTTCCGCAAACTGAAACGGTATTACCTGTTTCCTTTTGTAACATCGGGATGGTCCAGCACAATCATCTAAAGGGCTGGAAGCTACAGGGATTATAGCCTGGACCTGAAGCTTAAAGGAAGGCAAAACGCCAGACTCATCATCTTACCTAGAAAGAAAATTATATATAAATTTTAACCCACAAAAGGGAGTACTAACTAGGTCTCAGTACAAACTATTTAATAGAATATTAAATATGGAATTCACCAAGAGCTATTGGGATGATGACGATCCCAATTTGCAATTAAAAAAAAACCGAATTTTTTCCAGCTTAAAAATATGTGGAAGTGGATACAGGCAACTTTAAACCTTACCTGAATTACTCGTAAATAAAACTTTCCCATTTATTTTTTATTATTTTCCACTTGTTTAGTTTGTACTATATTATGGTTCAACTAGTGGGTGCTGTTCTTGTTAAAAGCTAATACAACAAATACAACTAAAACTGTTTTTTTTTTTAGTACAGTAAGCTTATTGTGTGTGGTGGTAGCTCAGTTGGTAGAGCGCTCGCTTTCTGAGTAAAACGTCGATTCTGGCTTGGGTTCGAAACCTAAGCCTAACTATGCAAATTTATAAAAATCTTGTCTGCAACCCACCGCACACAATTTCCCAATCCGGTTTGCAACCGTGGGATCTTAATGTTAAAAACCTGCTCTGAAATTTCAGTCGTTCGGATTCGACTTTAAACTGTAGGTCCCCTGTGGAGAAACAAGTGGCAAAGAAGAGGCCTATGCCCAGCAGTGGGACGAAAAGGCTGTCAATGAAGATTTGCCTTGACAGAAAGTAACGGCGGTGTTCCTACTACACTAGAAGAGGTCGATGCCCAGCAGTGGGACGAAAAGGCTGTCAATGACGACTTGACTTGACAGAAAGTAACGGCGGTGTTACTACTACACTAGAAGAGGTCGATGCCCAGCAGTGGGACGAAAAGGCTGTCAATGACGACTT
>JABXWE010042761.1:0-12249 GCA_014611495.1 Limonius californicus | reverse complement strand
GATATTTATTATTTTTATTAAATTTATAACCTGACAATCTAGGCCTATATTCGCGAAATCACAAACTTGCCTTATTTATAAAAAAAATGTGATTTATTTGGTTTAAAGAATATACAGGATTCAAGTTTGGAGAATAACGTGGCCATATAATTCTAAATAGAATATTTCACATACTTATTATTTTTACAATTTATTATGTTACAACCTTGGTCTCAATTTCTTAAACTGCAACTTCTCCTTATTATTTTCAAAGAATTTTGGTAGCTTCGCTACAGAAATATGTAAGGGATACAAATGTGAGGAGCTATGGGGTCGTACACCAGAATATTTATGTTTTGTATAATATTCTACATATCCACATATCCACTATTTTTATTGACATTATTATACCAGAATCTACACCGCAATTGAAGAAACCGCAGCATCTTGTTATTATTGTTAAAGAATTTTGAATAACTTCGTCACGGCAAACATCTAAGGGGTTCAAGGCTGGAGACTGCTTAGGTTCTATATTATCGGGATGTTGTTTTAATTACAACCAGAATATAAGCGTCAACTTCAGAATTCAAGCGATTATATTGCTTGTTTTAAAAACGTTTAGCATAACTTTATTACAGCACAATGTAAGGAGTTGAATTCTGAGCAACCATATGGCCATATAACAAAATTCTTAACTTCTGCAGAACATTCCAATTATACCTTATTTTTGCATCATAATGTAGGCATCAATTCAGGACTTTGCATTATTATTTTCAAAGATTTTACAGCAAAAACTTAAGGGGTGTACGCCTGGAGAATTAGCTGGCTATAGACAGACTTCTTAAACTCTGTATTATTCTGATGTTGCTTTTATTAAAACTAGAGCATAGGCGTCATCTCCAGAATTCGAACATTGTATTTCTTATTTTAAAATATATTATGTAATCTGTTTCTGGTAAATCTTAGTGGTTTTAGTATGGCGAACTAATTGTCCATACAGTAGAACCCTTAATTTCTGTATTCTATTCTGTATAACCCTGATTTTAAGTGAAATCGGTGTTTAGGCCGCAACTCAAGAAATCGTACCTTTATTTTAGTGTTCTTAAGGAATTGTGAGCAACTTCCTCATAAATACCTACCTTACCACAATATCTTAGCGGTTTAAGTTCGGAGATCTACGTGACCACAAGGTAGACTATAATATAGTATGTATAATATTCTAGTAAATATTCATTGTTTATTAAATGTACAATCTAGGCTTCAATTCATGAAACATTCATTTACATTTTTAAAATATTTTTTCATGGCCAATTTAGACGGTTTAAACCTGGCGATCTACGTGGCCATGCGGTAGACGTTTTTGCTACAATGTAACTGTGAAATTTAACATCTAGATTTCAGTTGTAGAATCTGATTCATTTTAAAAGAATGAAATAGTTTTCCTTAGTAATAGTTTTATAACTTAGTAGACAGCCACATTGGGAAACTGCTCCTATGTTGTGCTGTTCAAATACAGTAGGTTTACTAAATTTAGTCTAAATGAAACTGTTATGTTTGATACCTTTTCCAACTGAGATTGATATTTATGTGTTTATTAATGATCTGTAATGAGCTGTTACTAAAGCAAAGGTTTTTCTAATGGCCGTGCCATTTGCTGCTTTAGCAAAAAATGTAAATTACTTGCTTCAAATATACATAACTTAAACTTCGTGATACTAAAAGGTTATTGAAATGTGTCTGCTTTTAAGAAAAATATGCACACAATGAGCACATAAAACATTGCAGAAAACGTAAAGGATAATTAGTGCTAATTAATTCGTTTCGCTTATATCTGTAAAGGTGAAACATGTGCATAAAAACTGGGATTACTTACGAAATAAATATGCATTAATTATTTATTAATGTACACAATAATGAGCAAAAGATTAAGTGATTAATTACGTTATTACAATCAATCACAAACTGCATAATCAGCCTGAAAATAATAATAAAATATGCTTCGGAAAATGAATTCTTCTATACAGGGTTTCTCAGCAGATTGGACCGTATACAAAATTCAGAATGTATAAATTTGTCAATATCATTGTATCTACTTTTAAAAACTCTGTGGTTGACTTTGTGAAGAACTTCTTGAGAAATATTTCTTAGCCAAAGTAACTTTAGGTAGTGCAAGTTCATCGGTTCCTACTGAAGACGGCAACTTAGTAAACGAAATAAGTATTTAGGTGTTCTAAATAGCAGGTTTTCTCAATTAAATAAATATATTTCCTCCCCAATTAGGGGCTTATTTCATAATATGTAACGCAAGAGTCTCTCTGTATACAGGAATGTAGTCATATGTGACGACTGCATTTTGTAACAATATGTATAGTTAGCGTTCAATGTTGAAGAACATGTGATGTTTCCTCCGCGATAATTGATTTCTAAATGCATGATATATTAAACAGTGTAAACCTAATTTTTTTATTCGATTCGGCCGAAACATGCGAATGTGTTCAATATACAGGGTGATTCGGGAGGAAACTTCGAAATTTGGAGAATGTATACAGTATAATCGATAAATATAGATCACATTTCAATCGTTAAGGGAACATTTTATAAACGAATAAACTGTAGCAGGCTTGCTTGGAAAATTGGCGAAGGCAAACAAATAGTAGTTGAAAAATTTAATTGAATTGCTTTTATTACAGGCTATTAAATACCTTCACATCTGCAAAATTTACGCATGAAGAATATGTCAATATGGTTTTGGGTCATAGGTACTGAAACGGAGGGGCTCATAGTTTGCAGAATTCGCCTCCAAGGTTATCAGAACTAAATCACCCTTGATATAGCAAATGACCGATGGATTTCTTGCACGAATTATCTATTCTACAGCTCTCATAAGAGATATTTACCAGTAACTACAATTAAATAATTATAGCATGGCAGTTAGAGGTGGTATTTGAAAAATCTTATAATAAAAATTTCTATTGCATTTCCTTACGAGATAAGAAGAATTTTCTGTAATTGGATACTTTTAATATGATCTACGTTTATGCAGACTTTCATGTTTATTTCGGCCTAATGTTTAAGCTTTCCTCTTGAATCACTCTTTATAGTGGAGGCTTAAAGATTGGCTTTCAGAGATGAATACCGTTATAATTAAAAGTTGAAGCGAGTGGAGGGGATGCGGAATTAATCTACATAACAAATAAATGTAGTTTAATTGGAAATTTGGAAAGAAGATTCGAAGGATTATATAAATTTCATTTATCGGAGTTGAAAATGAACACAGCGTGGTATATAATTTCTGAAAAAAATATATGCTATATACGAGAATAAAGCTATTCAAAAACATATTACGATTATTTCCAGCACGGGTTGTATTTTAATTGTTGTTATCTTCATATGTACCTTATTTTTTCTTCGAGTGAAGAAGGGGCAGGGGGCGAGTGTAAAGTGGGGGAAAGAGACAAAAATGGGGTGGTAATTGAAGGAGAGAAGAAGAGGAGAGGGAAAGAAGGAGGAAGACTTGGACGAGGGGGAAAGGAGGGGGAGTAAGAGGAAGGGGAAATGGGAAGAAGAAAGGGAGGGGAAGGACAAGCAAATAGAACGAAATAGGAAAGATATTGAATGCTTGCAATAACGATTTAAAAAATTCACCACCGGCCGGGGACAGAGGCGTTCGTGAACGCGCGGCTGTACTAGACCGGTGCCCCAATATGTTGTACCGTCACAGTTCCGGGCGTAGTTGCAAAAGCGGATCGACCGTTGCGATAACCGATGCCGCAAAAATTTGCTACGTGAGGTTATATCTGTCAGGAAGGTTTCGGTCTGGGGTTTTACTTATAGCGTTTTATAGAACGCCGAAAACCGCATCTAGCGCCGCCAAGCCCACCTCACCAGATGGCGTTGTTCCAGAGTTAAAACCAATTAAAAAAATAATTTCGCGCCCCCTGGCGGCGGACCGCGTAGCCCGCCTGGAACTCTTCCCAACTACCAAGTAGTATTCGCCACGCTCTTTCCAATGGTGTATGCCCCATTTCTCTAGCTCTAGTCTACTTTGGAAAGTCTTTGAAAATGTCACAGGCAAAAATAGTGTACGCTTTTCGAACAGAAACGGTCACCGGCGGAAAACAGAGCGAGATATCTAGATGGGGCTTCCGCAGAAGAGCCTAGGACACGTACCACTACCGTTATTGTCTCAAAATGGGCCCATGAGCCGTGACCGCCGCTGTGTTTTGACCCCGGCGTTTAACGTTCTCCGACCAGAAGACGTTCTTTTTCAACGACGGTCATTACCAAAATTCTAGAGCCAGGATAGCTCTATCCAACCGCTCAAACTGCAGGTAGCTACGTAAATTAACAACTCGAGGACGGGTTCCCAATCAATTTAGACACTTTTCTTGCAAACTCGGGGCGGCGCTTAACATTTTGGGCGACCCGTTCTTTCCCATGGAAAGTCGTTCCACGGCCGTCACCTGCGAACGGGGAGGCCGATTCGGATGGGTTTTGCCACAGTGGGGCACATATTGCAGCAGTACCCCGAGTTTAAGCCGATTCGGATGAAAAATAAAAAATAGGCTTTTGTAAAAAACAATCAACTAGTATGGACAGAAGAGACATACAGATTATCACCGCTCTACTGGCACCAAACGGCTGAAGAAAGAATATACCAGGCAGTCACTGATACTATTCAGATAAGAAGAGGTGTCCGACAGGGTAGCGTGCTATCACCGCTGCTCTTTAAGGTATATTTAGAGTACATTTTTAAAGAAGCACTCGATGAAACATCAGGCGAAGTCAAGGTTAATGGAAAAATAATAAACAATATACGATATGCCAATGACATGACACGATGACATCATAACAAGCAATTCAGATGACCTGCAACAAATAATGGACGATATAGTTCACCATAATGAGAGATTTGGCTTATTTAATTTTATGAACACAACCAAGAGAAAAAGACCGACAAACGTATGGCAATGGCAACATTATAGAACAAGTGACCAATTTCAAGTATCTGGGGATCAAAGTCAACCAACACTGTGACAAGGCAAAAGAAATAAAATCGAGAATGGAACAGGCAAGAAAAGTATTCGCCACAATGAGAAACTTCTTTGTTAGACCGGACCTAAGCCTAGAATTGAGAATTCGCATACTAAGATGCTGTGTGTTACCAGAACTCCTCTATGGGTGCGAGAGCTGGACCCTTAAACCTTCCAAGGAAAAAAAATTGAAGCCTTCGAAATGTACCTCTACAGACGCATGCTCAAGGTATCATGGATACAAAAAGCGACTAACCTCGAAGTATTTAATCGCATGAAGAAGCAAAAAGAACTACTGCTCACAATTATGGCAAGGGAAACTCGATACCTAGGCCCAAATCATGAGGGGCAGTCGGTACGGACTTCTCCAACTTACTATTCCAGGGGAAACGATCAGTTGAAAGGCCGCAGAACTCGCAAACCCTCGAAGGGGGGTTTTTGAGGGGGGCCGGTTCGTCTCCCTAATCCACCTACGAACCGAGATATATCAGGACGCTGAGCTCCACTTGACGGTGGACGTTTTGACGTTACTCCCACAGAAACCGACACACACTTCTCCAACTTATTATTGAAGGCAAGATCCAGGGGAAACGATCAATCGGAAGGCCGCAGAACTCGTGGCTGAAAGATCTATGCCGATAGTTCGGTTGCACATCAATTGAAATCTTCCGTGCAGCGGTATCTAAAACAATGATGGCTATCTGAATCGCCAGCCTTCAAAGGGAGGTTTTTAAGGGGGCCGTGGTTCGTCTCCCTAATCCACCTACGAACCGAGATATATCAGGACGCTGAGCTCCACTTGACGGTAGACCTTTTGACGTTAGTCCCACAGAAACCGACACACACTTCTCCAACTTATTATTGAAGGCAAAATCCAGGGGAAACGATCAATCGGAAGGCTGCAGAACTCGTGGCTGAAAGATCTATGCCGATGGTTCGGTTGCACATCAATTGAAATCTTCCGTGCAGCAGTGTCTGAAACAATGATGGTTATTTGAATCGCCAACCTTCGAAGGGGGTTTTTGAGGGGGGCCGTGGTTCGTCTCCCTAATCCAGCTACGAACCGATATATATCAGGACGCTGTGCTCTACTTGACGGTGGACTTTTTGACGTTACTCCCACAGAAACCGACACACACTTCTCCAACTTATTATTCAAAGCAAAATCCAGGGGAAACGATCAATCGGAAGGCTGCAGAACTCGTGGTTGAAAGATCTATGCCGATGGTTCGGTTGCACATCAATTGAAATCTTCCGTGCAGCAGTGTCTAAAACAATGATGGCTATCTGAATCGCCAACCTCCGAAGGGAGGTTTTTGAGGGGGGCCGTGGTTCGACTCCCTAATCCACCTACGAACCGATATATATCAGGACGCTGTGCTCTACTTGACGGTGGACTTTTTGACGTTACTCCCACAGAAACCGACACACACTTCTCCAACTTATTATTCAAAGCAAAATCCAGGGGAAACGATCAATCGGAAGGCTGCAGAACTCGTGGTTGAAAGATCTATGCCGATGGTTCGGTTGCACATCAATTGAAATCTTCCGTGCAGCAGTGTCTGAAACAATGATGGTTATTTGAATCGCCAACCTTCGAAGGGGGTTTTTGAGGGGGGCCGTGGTTCGTCTCCCTAATCCAGCTACGAACCGATATATATCAGGACGCTGTGCTCTACTTGACGGTGGACTTTTTGACGTTACTCCCACAGAAACCGACACACACTTCTCCAACTTATTATTCAAAGCAAAATCCAGGGGAAACGATCAATCGGAAGGCTGCAGAACTCGTGGTTGAAAGATCTATGCCGATGGTTCGGTTGCACATCAATTGAAATCTTCCGTGCAGCAGTGTCTGAAACAATGATGGTTATTTGAATCGCCAACCTTCGAAGGGGGTTTTTGAGGGGGGCCGTGGTTCGTCTCCCTAATCCAGCTACGAACCGATATATATCAGGACGCTGTGCTCTACTTGACGGTGGACTTTTTGACGTTACTCCCACAGAAACCGACACACACTTCTCCAACTTATTATTCAAAGCAAAATCCAGGGGAAACGATCAATCGGAAGGCTGCAGAACTCGTGGTTGAAAGATCTATGCCGATGGTTCGGTTGCACATCAATTGAAATCTTCCGTGCAGCAGTGTCTGAAACAATGATGGTTATTTGAATCGCCAACCTTCGAAGGGGGTTTTTGAGGGGGGCCGTGGTTCGTCTCCCTAATCCAGCTACGAACCGATATATATCAGGACGCTGTGCTCTACTTGACGGTGGACTTTT
The DNA here is from genome assembly GCA_014611495.1 of Limonius californicus. Classification (NCBI taxonomy): domain Eukaryota; kingdom Metazoa; phylum Arthropoda; class Insecta; order Coleoptera; family Elateridae; genus Limonius; species Limonius californicus. The sequence continues at coordinate 4,956 of JABXWE010042761.1, read as the reverse complement.
TGACGTTACTCCCACAGAAACCGACACACACTTCTCCAACTTATTATTCAAAGCAAAATCCAGGGGAAACGATCAATCGGAAGGCTGCAGAACTCGTGGTTGAAAGATCTATGCCGATGGTTCGGTTGCACATCAATTGAAATCTTCCGTGCAGCAGTGTCTAAAACAATGATGGCTATCTGAATCGCCAACCTCCGAAGGTAGGTTTTTGAGGGGGGCCGTGGTTCGTCTCCCTAATCCACCTACGAACCGAGATATATCAGGACGCTGAGCTCCACTTGACGGTGGACCTTTTGACGTTACTCTCACAGAAACCGACACACACTTCTCCAAATTATTATTGAAGGCAAGATCCAGACGAAACGATCAATCGGAAGGCTGCAGAACTCGTGGCTGAAAGATCTATGCCGATGGTTCGGTTGCACATCAATCATAATCCACCTACGAACCGAGATATATCAGGACGCTGAGCTCCACTTGACGGTAGACCTTTTGACGTTACTCCCACAGAAACCGACACACATTTCTCCAACTTATTATTGAAAGCAAAATCCAGGGGAATCGATCAATCGGAAGGCTGTAGAACTCGTGGCTGAAAGATCTATGCCGATTGTTCGGTTGCACATCAATTGAAATCTTCCGTGCAGCAGTGTCTAAAACAATGATGGCTATGTGAATCGCAAACCCTCGAAGGGGGGTTTTTGAGGGGGGCCGTGGTTCGTCTCCCTAATCCACCTACGAACCGAGATATATCAGGACGCTGAGTGCCACTCGACGGTGGACCTTTTGACGCTACTCCGGCAAAAACCGACACACGGGCGCGGAAACGGCGGCCGATCCAAATTTCGAAAAAAGGACAAAATTCGACTTTGTCTTCCCCCCCGTGTTAATTCTACGACCCGTGACGGTTCTTAATAGAGTTTCTGTTTTTTTAGATAATTATAATTCTTTTGGTTATTACCATCAACTTTGAACCATGAATCTGTAACGAACAATAAATTATTTTTGCAAAAACAAAGAGACGTTCTAGGGTTCAATTCCCAATCCCAGAAAATCGGATTTTAGCGGCCGTTTTCCCTCGCAAGGCAATGCAAACCAGCAAGGTATTCTGCTAAGTAAATCTTCTATGAAGTAATAGGGTTTAAATTTTCCGTGTTTCGCAGCCCACATTAAGCTGTAGGTCCTCCATATTTGTGATACTTCAAAACGCGCAACATTGGCATAGGACATATTGCTACGTCTCATAAGAGATACAGCACTCGGGAAGTTTCCAGATTTAGTGTTGCTATTAAAATAGTATATCAAGATTTGAGCGTTGGATAAGAAAAGTATGTCAAAAACATTATATTATTATGTCAGCATGGATTCATATTTAAAATTGGATTGTAAACTAAATATAAAAGAAAATACAATTTTTTAATGAAGCGCTTTTGAAAAAACTCAAAAATATGTGGTAGCTCTTGGAACACACCTTTCAGTGAAACCCTGTATATTAGCAAATTTCAAGCGAAAAGAAACAGAAAATTAATTTGTTGTTTCTAGTGCCAAACCGTTTAATACTTATTCAACTGGAATTTTCTTGATAAAAGTCAAAATTCCTGCAAATCGCCCCGGAAATATCAAAAAAACGAATTTTTTCCAAAAATACCTTGTCAAGTTTTGTGGAAATACCTAATGTGTAATAGAACGGCTTCAGATATAATTTACATATTCCGTTTGCGGAATTTCGTAGGCGGAATTATCTTGAATGAATTATGAATTACTAACACAACTGTTTCAATGGAATTTAGCCCAGAAGAAAAATTCCATAAACCATAGACGCGCAGCCATAGATCACCTTGAGGAGTGCATTTTCTATTAGTTTTATTGTTATTAGCGTTTTTTATTGAATGGGGATCTGTCGAGAGGCATCTAAACATATAAGTAAAGGAAGGCATTGGCGTTGTCTTACTTGTTATTGCTAATATTTTAAAGGCTGATGAAAGGTCGGCAACTGAGAGTCCGCAACAGACTATAACAAGCACTGGTGGCGTCTGAACAGCATGCGGTGAAATCAAGCATGTAACTCTCTGTCTTTGACACTGCCGAAATATGTGGAGACCCAACGGCCTGCGATGCGCAACCAGATAGTCTTTCCAACTAAATGATTGTAATGTGTGGGAATATTTAAATTAAATACTCACAAATAGCTTTGTTGACTTGCTCCACCTTTATTGTGAGCTTTGCGTACTCGTTCATCGCAATTATTCGACAATTAGAAGTTCCTAATTACAATTAATTACATTCTACCATAGTTACATATCCACAGAAGCGTATATTTTTACATTATATTTACTATATTTAATATAAATCTGATATTAGAACAATATTGAGATTAAATGATATCGCAAGACATGTTACAAATCTTTACTACACAATTACCAAATGGAGTTCAAATTTAGAAATTATGGTCGATATTACAATTAGAATTATATCAATTTGGACTGTAAACTTCTAATTAAAATTTCAATATCGAAATATCAACTTAGTAGATCACATTTAAAATATAATCGAAATTTCAATACTGCTGCCGAAATAGCATTTAAAATAATACTAATTTAGACTATATATTCGAAATTAAATCTTTAATCCGGAAGTTTCAAGACTATACTTCAAAATAAAGACGTACGTAAAACATTTGAAAATAAGATTGCAATCATATTCAAAAAGGATAGTAATTTAGACTATAATCTCGCAACCGAAAGTGTAATCCCGCATGCAGTGAAACTGAAAGAAGAAATGTTGTAATTGAAACATAAATCATACTTAAAATTACATAATTAAGAATATGAAGTCGAAATTCAAACTTCAAATAACAATATTTCAAGATTGAAGTTCAAATACTGAATGTGAAAGTCGAAATTATTTTTTTGGAGTTTAAAACAATATTGAAAATATACGTAATCCAGATAGTAAACTTGAAATCGATATTTCAACCATGAAGTCTCAAGATTGTAGATCAAATACCAAGATGAAAGTCGATAATTCGATACTCATGACAAAGTCGTATTAAACATATCAGTAATTTAGACTACGAAGTCGAAATTACATTTTTCATCTTTAAATTATTATATTATATATTATTGTACTTCAAATACAAAGATATGTTAAAAATTCGAAATTAAGTTTGCAAGTAAATTTGTGGACACAATAATTTAGACTATAAATTGGCACTTGCAATTGTAATCTCCAAATGTCGTTCTAGTTCGAATGTAAAAGTGAAAGTAGAAATTTTGAAATTGATATACAAAACACATTTAAAATAATAGGAAATTAGAGTATAAAGTAGAAATTTAGGTTGTAATCTAGAAATTTCAAGATTGCAGTTTAAATAGTAAATGTGAAAATGGATATTTCGAAACTAAGTTGAAAACAACATTAAAAATAACAGTAATTGAGGCGGTAGAATCGAAATCGATATTTTCATCATGAAATCTTAAGACTGTAGGTTTATGATACCATGATAAAAGTCGAAATATCGATATTCAGGCCAAAATCATTAAAAATAACAGTAATTTAGACTAACAACTCGAAAGTTTTCATTTCGTAATTCTAAGATACTTCAACAAAAATATAACTTGAAAATTCGATATTAAGAGTGCAATCATATTTCAAGCGACTGGAATTTAGACTCTAACGTCGTAACTGAAATTGCAATTTCGAAATGTTGGTACAGCTCAAATATAGGGTGTCCCATGCCATGAGGTGACTACTCCTACGAGTATGGAGAAGATTAAAACGTCATGGTTTATATTTCATTCATTTCCTTTTCATATCTAGCCTGTTCAAGCGCTCTTACCTACAGATTTCGATAGTCGTATGAAATTTAGCCGCTAGATCATTCAAAACCGAAACCTACGTAATAGAAGTTTATTCACAGATGAGCCAACATTTACAAGGAATGGATTCATGAACAGAAAGAATAGTCACTCTTGGGATTTGGAGAATCCACACGAAATTACAGTGTCAAATTATCAATATAGGTTTTCAGTGATTATCTGGTGTGGAATTATTGATAACATGCTCATTGGTCCATTCGTTTTTGAGAACCATTTAACCGCCAACAGATATTTAAATTTTCAAGAAGATCATTTGGGAAGATCGTTAGACGATGTCCCTCTGACAATCAGATATGGTATGTGGTAGAAGCGCGATGGTGCTCCTGCGCACTTTGCGTTCCGTGTAAGACAATTTTGAATCAACGGTTTGAACGACGACGTGTAATTAGTAGAGGAGGCCCCCAAGTTCTATATATATATATATATATATATATATATACTTACAGGTTTGTAATATACATTACAATACATATAAGTGTATTACAATACAGCGAGATGCCGTCTGCCTGTTTTCCGTCTCCAAACCTCTCTGTCCAGCACTTGGTCTTCTTCCAGGTTCCTCTCATCCATAGCTCTCCGAATACCCTCATTCCACGATCGGCGTAGTCTTCCTCGTTTGTTCTTTCCCGGTGGCGCGCATCTAAAGATCTTCATAGGGCACCTATTCTCCTCCATCCTCATTAAGTGTCCGAACCATTTCGTCGTTCAATTCCATCCACAGCTAGTTCTGGTGCCTGCATCCTATGTCTTATTTCCTCATTTGTCACCCTGTCCCGCCTCGATACCTTCGCACTCCTTCGAAGATAGTCCGTTTGAATTGCGTTTAGTCTACGCTTCATTTCCACTGTTAACGCCCAAACGTCACTGCCATAAGATAGCACTGACTCTAACATTGTTTCTCCTATTCGTTTTTTATTTTTTTTTTAATTTTATTGTCCCACCAGAGAGAATTCAAACATTCTATTATTTTCCTACTCTGCAGTATTCTAGTTTTGATTTCTTCTTCTCCCAGACCTTTACCATTAATCGTAGTTCCAAGGTATTTAAACTTTTCTACTTGCCTTACTGTTACATTATC
>JABXWE010042760.1:0-26763 GCA_014611495.1 Limonius californicus | reverse complement strand
TAAAAGATTTATTAGTAAGTTATATAAATATATGGAAATGGTTTGTGTTAAATAAATATTTGTGTTCAATGAACTTCGATATAAAAATATTTTCAATTTTCTTCCTTCATATCTTCTATCGTGTAGTTGTTGGTTTATGTCCCAGAATACAACTACACCATAATAACGAGATTATTAAAATATTTATAAAGATGTATGTTACTTGGCATTGTTTCTTTGCGAATTGTACATATTGTTCTTCCAAATTTCTAATTTACATTCGCTTTGAAAAACAAATACTTTCTGGAATTGCAAAATAAATATTAATGTAAGTTCGGCGTAATCCGTTCAAGGTGAGTATGTTGGATTTTCTTCTATTACCGAGAGTTACGTAACTTAAATTACAACATCCATGGGCAGCAGTTGACAAAGAAAAACAATTGACTAGATTACAGGAAATTTAAATATATAGAATTTCTATACAGAACAAATGTTTTTTGGCACAGTTTTGTGCTTGAAAATATGAAACGTATTCCGTCTTATTTCCTCTGCCTAAACGTTGTATTCACCGTATAAAAAATTGTTAAACCTTAATGAAAACGCATGGACAAATTAATTTTATCTAATTTTTGTCGGATTTTGGTTATTGTCTAATACTACATACTTTCACTATTGTGTATTTTGTTACTATTTTGAGCTGGAAATTATAAAACGATAACAAGGAACTAATAGTCACTGATAGCAGGCGTCACTATCTTATGATTACATTACATTTATGAACCTTCTCAAATTAATCAACCTTAGTAGTAACAAAATTTTTATGATTTACCTTATCAACTGTAGGTATGTAATATCGAGATACTTAGTGCTTCGAATCAATAGTGGAAACGCTACCACTCCCAGTAATAATACATTGACTGTACAACTCATAGCTCATAAAATGAATATTACATTACTGATTTTGGTTCCATTTGCAGGGCTTTCTTGCAAAGCAATAGTCATTAGTGACGGAGGATATCATCGTCAAGGAGAAAACTGCAATTAGTATTAAAATTGCTCCTAACCAATACACGTTCTTTACAATTAAATTGAAGGTATAATGACGGTGTGCTTATTATCAAGTTGCACTACCTAACCTGTAGATAATTTGCATATATTCTTGTGTTTCCAAAAATAGCATTAACAATGTATGTAAAATAAAACTTGCTGAATATTTTTAAAGTTTTGAAAACCTAACACAACATTGAGTCGATTTCTACACGTTAATTTATGTTTGGGGTACAATAATTCTATACAATATTTTATATTTACTGGTTAACCATTCGAGTAACTTTCTTCATACTGTCTTACCCTAAATTTTCTTAAAATGTCTAAAAATTCATTAAAACTTTCTTCAACTAAAGTAGGTCCAAACTTTTAGTAATGAATGATTAAATCTCTACTCAAATTCACACATTTTCCTGAATACGTTCTTGATCGCCTACCTGCAACGACCCTAACACTTGCAGCTTATCTTTAAGTCAACAGTTTAACATTCGCTACTAAAAGTTTGGTCCAACTATACTAATATTATTTATTTTTATTTCACACGGTGCTAGTAGTTTTAGCGTAAGCGCTGATGAAGGAACTTATGTATCTGGTGGTTGTAGCATAGATGGTAGTAGTTGCAGTAGCAGTATTAGCGTTAGTAGTGGCGCAGGACGAATAGATCAGCAGCAGCAGCAATAGGAGCACAGGTACCAAGAGGACTTCCTAGTCATTCTAGAGACTAAGGATTAAAAAAATTGAGTTTAGTAATGAAACATTATAAAATGCAACTGTTTACACAAAACGTTTTACAGAAAATCAATATTACTAATTTTTTATACCTGCCTGAGTTAGCAGCAGCAGCAACAATAACAGCGCAGATGCCAACAGGAAGACTTACTAGTCGTTTTAAAGATTAGCGATAATTAATAGTTTTTTAGTAAATTTTTTAAATGCCTTAGTTAGCAGCAGCAACAAAAGCAGTAGCGCAGATTCCAAGAAAAGGACATACTTGTCATTCTAGAGATTAAATAAAATGTAATAAAACCAATGTCGATTCCAAGAAAATTTAATATATGAACTTAGAAAATTTGCAACTGTTTTCGGATTATCTATAATCCATCTTCAGACCAAAAAACAAGCACAGAGTAGTTGAAATTAAACATCAAAGTAGTAACCAAAAACGTTTGCGTGAGCATGCTACTTAAAACAAAACAACCGGAACGCCGGCAGGTCAAAATATAATTAAAATAAAATAAAATAATTACATTAAACGTCAAAAGAACATATATTAGAAAACATTTTTAAATTTGTGTTTGTAGAAAACCTCAAATGAAGGGTGACATGAGAACAGATATAAAATACAATTTTCACGTTGCAATTATTTCATTTTATTTATATTTTGACCTGCCGGCGGCGTTGCGGTTGGTTTGTTTTAAGTTGTTGTAGCATGCTCACGTAACTTTTTTTGGTTACCACTTTGATGTTTAATTCCAAATAATCTGTGCTCGTTTTTTGGTCTGAAGATGGATTATAGATAATCCGAAAACGTTTACAATTTTCTAAGTTCATATTAAATTTTGTGGGAATCGACATTGTTTTATTATATTTTATTCAATCTATCCCACTATGAGACTCCTGGATATCAACGAATTTATTCTAGATATTGATCATTTAAAAAAAATTGTTTTTCAACAATGAAAAACTATGCAATACAAATGTTTTCTCAATAAAGTTTTCCGAAAAGTCAATAATTCAATATATAGTAAATAAGCGATTAAAAGAGTTGTTTTGTAGTAATGGAAAATTATAAAATGCAACTGTTTTCTCAATAAAGTTATAGAAGAAGTAAATATTTCTAATTTTTTTAACTGCCTTAGCTTTTTTTCCATTTATACACACTACCGCCCCGCTGAAACCGCTTTCGCATTACTTAAGGGGGTGCTGGCGTCCCTTACACACTAGACATTCATGCAACATGCACCCTAAACTTAACTAAGTGAAATACGGTCGCCTCAACCGGGGTTCGAAACCAAGAGGGGGGCTTGTGTTAATACTGTGAATTTAAAGATGTTAACAGTGGAACATAAAATGTTCATATTAGAATCTTATTCTCATAATGGTACACCGAATGAAAATAATGAATGGCAACATTCATTTCACATAATGTCAACAACGTTATCCGAATGAGACTGCAAACTTCACTTATAACAATTTCTATAAAACTGCCAAAATAATTTGTGAATTATTTTAGAGAAAGTGGAAACGTTGAAAGGAAAAAGGATCAGGAAGACTGTAACGGTATTTTTGCGCCTGGTTGGTTTGCAACCCATTTTTCTTAGATTTGTTCGAGTGGCGCAGTATTTCCTTAATTTACCACGCATGACTTAAGTTAGTTGGACAGAAATTCATTTCCGGCAACCATTCTTCGTGTGGCTGTGACATCTGATTGAACGTTGAAGTAGATTCTTCTGTTGAAGTATTTTATACATGAGAATTTTCTCGATTTATTGAAGGAATCTTTATGGACATCGTAATCTGTGGTAGCTTTTAGATTATCGATGTAGGTCCTTGACCGATTTATAATCTACGTTTAATCTTGTATTCACGTCAATCGGAATTTTTCGATTGACAACAAATTGGGGGCAGTTTTGCCCAAGGGTTATTTCCTTCCTGTATTGCTGAATCTGGGTGAGAAAAGCATTTTCTGGTCCACATCGTCACCTGGCAAGCGGGAACACGTGTGCAGACGGGAATTTCCCAAGAACGTCGTGCTATCTAGCATTCAGGAAAGTGATTTATATTCGTATTACTTTATTTAATTTTGGAGTCGAGTTAATCGCTCGTTGTTTGATTTGCATTGCTTTCGAGTTATAAATTTAATTTCAAATTGTTTAATGTGTTTGCGAATCACTTATGTAGCTTAATACTACCATACTTTAGCGTGTTACGTATTTCGTACATATTATCATAATTATCACTTAATATATACAGGGTACGTTATCTTGAGCCGTAATATTGCGTTTACTCGGATTGGTATCTAGGGTATTTTGTGTTTACAGAGCGCTTATATTCGATGAAAGTACTTTCAACGATAGGGTGTTATTTGTGTCATAAACGTGGTTATTTATTTACAAACGCAGTATTTTTACATTGCTCGTTTACTTCAATTTTTATTTAACACTATATTAAGTGACTTGAACGGGTAGTGTGTACTTATACAGGGTTCCAGAACATATTTGCACATATATTGTAAATGTTATTTGGGGGATTAATCTATTTAGTGTTTTTTTGCATCATTAAATTACCGTTGTTGCAATTGGTCTTATTATTTATTGTTACCCTATCTTGTTAATTTTGTAGCGACTAGTTAGGTAAGTGAGTACCCGAGGTCCAGCTTACTCTTAATCTACATCTGGATTAATGTTAGCATATTTTTTTAAGCTGGTGGCGCCCTTTCTAGGTGATTGACGAGGAGTTATTACTTTATTTATTCGACTTTATTTTGAGAACCGCCCATCTTCGATTGAGGTTCCGGGAGGCTGACATTAACCAACGTATTACTTATCTAATTTACAGGAATTTCCGTAGGAAATTTTTTGCAGGCGTCATAAGACCTGTGAAGAGAACTTCAGAAGTTAAGGATAATATTATTGATATCATGGCAGCAACTCCTTCTAAGGCGATCAGAAAACTTAGCCAAGAAATTAATTTGTTATGCGGTACATGTCGAACAAACTAAAAAAAGGTTTTGTGTATGTTTCATTGCTAAATGCAAATGGTTCATTAACTTTTATCGCGTGATTTCCAACGAAAAACCAATTATTCACACTAATTCTTAATCTGCATAAATACTAATGACATATTGGATCTTACTTGGTTCAGCGATGAAGCCTGGTTTCACCTCAATGGGTGTCTTAACAGTCATAATATGACAATATGGACAGCAGATAATCCGCATATTTTTGAAGAAACACCTTTACATCCACAAAAGATCGGTGTGTGGGTCGCTGTTTCAAAAAGACGACTAGCTTACAAGTTTTTTGCAGAAAAGAGAATTGCCGATTATTATCTTCAGAATATCCTAACCCCTTTTTTTCAATGAACTTCATGATGATGAAATTAGAAATGGTTACTTCTAGGAGGACCAGATACTGTTAATTGTGTCATACAATTTTTACAGGAATTTTATGATGACCGGTTAATTTGACAGTTCTGTACAGCAAAGTCAGGCGATCTTACAGTTCCAGACATATTTCTATTCCACTGCGTCTCACGTGGTGTGCAAATTAATGGCTGTGGCAAGGACCTGATACGAGGCCCTTCCTAGTATAAATTATACATGGGATCAGTGGAAGACGCAATCATTGCAGGCCTTCTCTTTTAGGTTTGATTACTGCGGCTTATTAGAATAGATGCTAATGCGTAAGCAAGGAGCAGAAGAGAGTTACATCCGCTACTTTCATGAGAAGGTAGTCTTTATCAAGAAATGCAGGATCCTCGGGAGAGACTCTATGTTGTGCCTATTATGCGGCCTTCAGGAGGTGCAGTTGCAGGTTGCAGCCTGGGTGGCAGATTACATATAGCCAACCAAGCTTCTGCAATACCTAAAAACATGTCAACTGGTCAAGAAGCAGCATCGGTCGTCCGGTTATGAGCAATTTCCAAACAACGCGATCACACCGCACTCGTTACCCAGAAGCACGTAGGTCGCCAAATCCCATAACCACAACTGTGGAGGGATTGGCAATTCCCGCTACCAGTGTACATACAACTTTAATAAACCCCAACGACCATTATCGAGTGAGAAATATCTCCAGGTTGGTTTGCAATAAGCAGGCCCTCTTGAGACGTATAAAAAGAGAGGGTTGTCATTTACTCAGTGGTCGAGCATTAATCCAACCCATGGTAATCACCGGGCCTGACTAGTTATCAGGTTGGCCGAATGTAAGACCATGCTTTTATCTTCTATGAATGGTATTCAAATGTACAACCAATAAATCAATATTTGGAAGAATAATTGTAACTGACAGTAACACCTGTTAAAAATGCAAGATTTAGGCGGGTGGGTGACGAAGTTCGCCCGACCATGGAAGTGTTTCTTGGAACGTTAAGGGTAAACAGGGACAGTGGAGTGTAAAATGCCAAACAGGGCACTCTTTCGATGACAGAGTTGTTGGTAGCTTGGGTTAGTTTTGCATACTTGGCGTCATAACTCATTACTAGCGTTTGCCCGAATGGTTGCGTATTATCTACTTGTTATTATATGTGATTTACAAGCGTTGGATCCTATTATCGTTATTATACACGATTGGTGTATCAATGTAAGCAGTTGTTAGGAATAGTAGCTTAGTGAATATAAGTAGCTAAATGCGTAGATAATGAGTGTCGCATGTTTAATCATTATTCATCTAGCAATCATTCGAGAGGTAGTCAGCTGGCAGAGGTGGTTTCGTACGTTACGTCGAATTACTATTATTGATATGACCGTTATATCAATGCCAGGATGGCATCAGCTGACTTTTATGCCAAACAAAGATTTTACTCTCCCCATCGCATGTGGAGGCTGAGGGATGTCCCTCCACGACTCCTGTGAATAACGAAGTGACTCTCTTGACGTAGTCCAATTGCCTGGTTCCTCTGGAGGATTGGTGCACTTGAAGATACGCATAATTGTAGCAATTAACCTATGATTACGAATGGCTGCGGCCACATCAGCTAGCCGACGGACAAGTTTCCGTATCCTGTTCGAATCCCAATCCAGTAGTAGGGGCTGGAGGATCCCCAGTGGCTTTAACTGCCTAATATTCATTGAAAGATCAGTAAGTCTACGTTTATTATCTGTTGCATGTCACCTGCCTATCGCCGCCAGTGACTTCTGATCTCATCCGCTGCTTGTTTACCCAGAAACTGCATAAATTAAACGCAGAACCGCTGCAACTTTAATTAAACTCAAAGTTCAGTAGTTTTTATACGCCCCCTGTAAGGTCGACTCTAACATAATACATTCAGTAATAGCATAAATATACATTTCAAACTAAACTGCACCAAAGTGTGCAAACTAAAGGGTTATCCTATGGATACCTTACAGCTTTGTTTAAATCACAGACATCTTAATCATTTCATGGAAAGATAAACAGTTTAAAATAGCTACTTAACATCCAATGACAAATATGCTGGAGTTAATATGTTATGTTGTAGACTACACCAGTCCTCAACGTTTTTCTAATATTACGATAACTAACTCATACAAACAGTTGTTTACTTTTTACCAAGCTATGTTGATACACATAATAATTGTCAATATTATTAGTTTATTACTAGTAAACAGATCATTCTGCTAATCACTGTAGCAGTTTTTTTCAGGACATTGTGATTATGCCTTGACCATCAGGTCAATATTCGTATCACGAAAATTACTATTTAAGTCATTACAAACTTCTAGAATGTTGTTGCTATCGGAATATTCTACTAATTTCTTTCTATTTTATATACAGGATGGGAGCAAAATTATTTTCACAAATTCCGATAACTTTATCAAAGAATATACCAATACCCTTTTATAGGCTTTGTTCTTAGTCTTACACCTTCAACAATATTTGTAAACAGTAACGTATACCTTTTACTATTGGTTTGTCATTAGAGTAATCTGAATGAACTACCAAATACAAAATATTGTGGAACAATAAAAATGTATTTCTATCTGTATTTGTCTCTTGTACACAGTTTATATCAGTATGATTTTTAATAATATTTATCTGCTGCTATATTGCAACCTATCAAATAATTAAAACGTAAATGTTGATGTTTACCATTAATAAGTTAATAAATTTGAATGTAAACGGCGATGAGAAATTACTGCCAAACTATATAAAACTCATATTTCGACTGTCAGTTTATTACAAATCCTCTCAAATGATTGCATCATTACTTTTCAAATTATGTAGTTATTACTTAGGTACTTACTTATTCTTCCTTTTATACCTTTAGCTGTTGAATTTGTATATCGGGTTACACATGCCGCTGAGTGAGCGGTTTAACTTCTAAAACGTCCTCTATTCTGTTATAATTCTTCATAAAATTCTTATTGTTTTCCATGCTTTCTTGTTTCTTCCACGGTTATTCTGATTCCATTTTCCCATGTCCTCTTGGGTCTTCCTTGTTTACATTTTCCCGTACACCTTGTTTTCGACATTTATTTGCACGCCTCCTAAACAACTTAGTTGTGCTTTCTTTATCCGTTCTACCAGGAGCTGACTTTTAGTTAATTTAATTGGATTTTATTCTTATTTATGCTTCTGTTATTCTTCCATTCCACTGTCAGCACAAACTGACTTACTTCTAAAACTGCTCGTAAGATTCCATGGTTCACGTTTGATTTTAATTTCAAATTCATTACCAATTTGCAATTTGCTTTTGCTACAGAATAAAAAGATCATGACGTAAATGCGATAGTATCTTGAATAGAGGCGTCGATAAAATTAGCCGATATGCGTTTAATGGACTAATGCATTGACATTAGCATTAGAGTGTACAATAAGCCAATGATGGCTGCAGTGCTTAGAGATGCTTGGAAAGCCGCGTCCTACATATCGTTCTTTCAAATCAACAATCATCATCAATGTATTGGCAGCTAAACGGCTTTATTCCCAATCGAAGGTAACCAGGTGACAGGAACATTCTTGGTGGAAACTGTGAAGGCAGGAAAGAAAAACTTTAAGACCTCATCTTTAGGAAGAAATTTTGTGTGGTGTCGCCGAGGATCCTTCAGTAAGGACAAGAGGAGGAAGTAGTGCTCTAGAAATTTCGCAGTCGTTCTTGTGTAAAACACAACTTCAGAATCCTTCATTTTCAGCGCGTGCATGGTCTGACTCCCGATGATTATGTGCCAAGACTTGGATGTCGCCATTTGTTTGCACAGAAAAATGCATAGCGGGTGCATAGCGGAGCGCTGCGGACGCCAGTCAAACGGTATTCGAATTCTAGGACAACCACGCTGGTCAGTAGTTGGATGGGTGGACCAATATAGTGGCATATGCAACCGATCGTGCTTCGGAGGATATGTAAAACCGTCGGTCCCGGTTGTCATACAAACATCGTTGGCAATCGTAAACCTTGTAGTGTCACTTCTCTTCCCTGTGCGACGGTTAGGTTAGCCTCCTGCCCGGCATACGTGCAAAGAGGGCTCACAGAACCTACTCTGTTGTAGGTAATTAACAGGCCATTGGCCTATATACAGAAGAAGAAGAAGAAGAAAAATGCTATGGATCCTCATTTTATTAATTCGGTATTACGAGGGGAGTTTTTTATGTTATCTACTTAGCTATGGAAACAAAATGCTATCGTGATAATTTTATTATGTCAAGTCTCTGTGACATTTCAGAGTGTATCCTCTAAGTTTGATACAATCCGCTTAAGATTTGTCATTTCTGTATAGAGTTAGAGGTGCAAAAAAGAGTGATGCAAAGCTTGAACACAGGACGGTCATAAAATTCTATCGAAAGAAGGCAATAATACATAGAATATCCATGAGAAAATGGTGGCTGTGTATGAGGAAAATAGTCCCGTCCTATTTTCAATTTACATTTTAGGGAAAGCAACTCAAATGGGACAGGGAGCCCATTCAGGATGACCCAAAGTGTGGAAGACCTCTTGAAGCACGAACACAGGAGGCCATAAAAAAAGTTGAAACTTTTGTATTGACTGATCGCCGAATGACAGTTTCAGTTATTGCAAGAACAGCAGAAACATCTGTTTTTAAAATCCTTCATGAAGATTTGGGAATGAGCACGTTGTCAGCACGGTGAATTCCCAGGTTGCTCACTCCTGAAAATTGTAGAAACGACAATTTTGCGAGGATTATTTGGCGGCTTTATCCCAAGATGCAGACATTTTCTTTGAAATTGCAACTGGGGATGAGACCTGGGTACACCACTCGGACCCACCGACGAAACAAGAGTCCATGCAATGGCTTCATAAGGGCTATCCACCACCCAAGAAGGCGAAGGCGCAATTCTAAGAGAGAAAGGTGATACCCACAGTTTTCTGGAATGCTGAAGGATTTTCATGGGTTGAGTATATGCCAAAAGGGTCTACATTAACAGGGAATGCCTACAAAAAACAATAGTAAATTTGAAAGCAGTTATATGCGAGAACAGACCTCACAATTTTGCCCAAAAAACTGTGCTGAATACTTAAAAATATTGTAGAAGAAGCAATCGATGGACGAAATGCAAGAGGATGACCAAGGTTGCAGTATATATCTCAGATAATAAACGACCTACAATGCAATAACTACACCGAACTGAAAAGGCTAGCAGGAAATAGAAGACGATGGAAGCAGATAGTGTCGAATCAAACCAATCAAAAAGATTGATAGTTGAGGAGGAGGAGCAGTTGTTTGGGTTAAAGGCCAATAGTCTTTTCAAGTGCCAACGGCGAGGTTAATTACATGGCACATCAATATACAGGCTGTTTTTAAATTCAGGACAGATTGATTGGCTCAGTTAGGATCTTAGGATCTTGGACTGGAATCGCTGGATAATGCTGATATTGGATATCTTGGCGCATCCCCACAGTTGAAGGCCGTATGTCCATATTGGCTTTAATATGGTTTTATATAAAAGCAATATATTATTAATTGATAATGAAGATCTTCTACCAAGCAGCCAATACATCTGTCTGAATTTGATGGTTAATTGGGATGTTTTAATTTGTATGTGTTTTTCCATGTCAATCTCTGGTCTAGATGGAGTCCTAAGTATTTTGTTTCATTCTTCGCGGGTATGGAAGTGCCATCTATGTTAACCGGCGGACAAGTGGTAGCTTTTGTAGTGAAAGTAACTTGTGTGGACTTTTCATGTATCACAAGCATTTGACAAGGTGTGGTATATAGGACTGTTGTATAAGCTGAAAAAGCTACTCCCAAGTACATATTATCTAATCCTACAATCTTACCTAACTGACCGCTATTATTCAGTCAAATACAAAAATACGTTCTCCGAATATTATCTCATCAACTCCGGAGTGTCTCAGGGTAGTGTATTGGTGCCGATCCTTTATCTCCTGTTTACATCTGACATACCAGAGACAGAAAATCCCCTAATAGCCACGTGCGCAGAGATACTGCCATTCTATCAGTACACGAAGATCCAATCATAGCCAGCGAACGTCTCCACGAGCACTTGAATCTCCTTAGCGAATGGTTGAATCATGGGTGAATTAATGTCAATTACATATTTGAGCATACCCACGCAATTTTAATAACTTTTTGTCTCTTCACGGAAAAGGAACTAGTACATTAAATTGTACTTTCTAGGAATAAGGATTAAAGTAATTGTATTTAGCATTCCCGCGTACCTACTGCTTTAAAGAACAGCAGGTTTTAGCTTAAAGTATTTGGTATCTCGGTGAAGATGCCGAAACATAGCAGGCGTTGTGGATCAAACAGTACCTACCCGGAATTTACCTTGTCTGAAAACAATCTGTTTTGTAAAGCCTGCAATAAAATGGTAAACAGTCTGTTTTTTTTTAAATCATCATGTAAGTACATACCTACAATACAGGTATTTACCGCATACACTTTTTAATTGTTTCAAATCGCATGTTAAAGAAATTCCAAATTAGTTAATCTGTGACCACTGCTACAAACGAAGATCAAAATCAATAGGAACTCAGAAACTGCAAATGCCACTAGATGAATCGTTTGCGACCACTTCCTAAAATATCCAAGAGGAAGAATTTAATTATAATTTGTGCTATGCGTTAATTAGCGCGAACATGATTACGAACCATAACCAAATTAAAAAATCCTTACTTTAAATCATTTTTGGAAAAATTCATAGACATGTACCCCACGAAAGTGCTCTTCGGAAAATTATATTGTTGAAATTTATACTTAAATTTTGTTTTATACAAGCAAGTTATTATTTGTATTTTACTGTGGATAAAACAACCGATGCTTGTGAACGCTACATAGCTAATTTAATAATTGGTGTTTTAAATTGTGACAAACCCTGCAAATCCTATCTACTTAGCTTTAGAGAACGTCATAAAACCAATAACGTAACAAAATTGTTTTTGCCAGAAGCTGTTCTTACTGAAAAGGTAATATTAATGTTGCAGCATACATGATCAGGGCAGTATATAAAAATATTCCAGCTAAATTTAATTCATATAACTTGTTTAGCCGATGGTATTAATAGAGATGCGGAGGAAATTATACATGAGTTTCCCACTGTAAACGATATAATTATTAATGTGAAAAATGTATTTCTAGAAGCAGCCCTGTGGGTGCAGTTATAGAAAGAAAACTTACAAAGTCCACTACTTCCCAAACCGGTTACAAGATAAATGGAAGCTGCTCTTTTTATTCCGATCATTTAGAAAAAAATAAAAATTTTATCTTAGATTTTGGAGATTCTTCAGCTGCAATTATAGATTTGAAAACTATATGAATATCCCTCAATTTTCACAGCGGCTAGCATTATTATTATTTATTAAAGCCAATTATAATTATGTAAGTACAACGATTGATGAATTCAATGGCTCCTATGCAAATAACCTTGCCTTGCTGAAGACACTGAAAAGCATTTACTAAGGGTTCAGCAAGGTGCAGCGCAGGAACCAATAATAAAGGTCGACGGTGGTGCTCTAACCCGTAGTTAGATTTGATTACTGTCTACTCGCCAACACGTTCGGCAAGCGTGGCGTTTTAATTCCCCCCCCCCCCAAACTAATTATTAAAGTTCTGAGAAATCAAAGGCCCTTAGTCCACAGCAGCCCCGAGTCGGCTGATCACGACAGCAATCGGTTAGATGAAAGGGCAAAGGGTGCTAAGAATCCCTGCGTAAAGAAAGGCTGCCAAAGAAAAACGACCCTGGCGATAGCCACATACAATATAAGATCTATGCAACGAGACGAAAAAGTGTATGAACTAGAAGAGCAACTCAAAAAAATAAACTGGGACATTATGGGAATATCTGAGGTCAAAAGAAGAGGAGAACATTGTATGACGTTAACTCTGGAAACGTTTTATACTATAAAGGTGCAGAAGAAGGAGAAGATAATATAGGAGGATTAGGTTTCGTAATAAGTAAACGAACAACTTCTAACGTAAAAGTCTACAAGGCCATATCCAACAGAGTAGTGTATATCAAGGTAAAAATATCAAATCTTCTGAATATTAAAATTATTCAAGCCTATGCACCAATGACCTCGTACAAAGACGAAGCTGTGGAAACCTTCTATGAAGAAATAACAGCAGCAATGCAAAACGACCCATCCACACACATCTTAATGATAAGAGATTTTATCGCAAAACTAGGCGCGAAACAGGAATAAAGTGAAGCAAAAATTGGAAAGTTTGGCCTGGGAAAAAGAAATAACCGGGGCCAAATGCTCATGAACTTTTTAGAGCAACAAAAACTGTATGCTATGAATACATTCTATCAAAAAAGGACCAACAGAAAATGGACTTAGATTGCGCCAAACAGGGAACATAAAAACGAAATAGATTATATTCTGTCAACAAATAAGAAGATAGTTAAGGACGTATCTGTTATGAATAACATTAACGCAGGCAGTGATCACAGAATAGTTCGAGCAAAAATAGTACTAAATAAACAATGAGAAAGAAATAAACTTATAAAGAAGACGATACTCAAAATCGACAAGAAAATACTGAAAACAAAAAGAACAGAGTATGAACAATAACTCCAATAGAAAGTGAACAAAAATTCTGACCCGGATCTTACGATAGATAAACGAAGAGAAGTAGAAGAAATGATTGAAAAAGTCATAGAAAATATGATCAGAAGATCACTGGGAAAGGTATACATCAGTGTCATTAAATATAAGAACGGAAACGAGATAAAAAACCGAGATGAAATATTGAAGCTGACAGAAAACTTCTATAAAGATCTGTACGAACAAAAACACGAAGTACCGGATAAAGTAAAAGAACAATTAGAGAAAAAACTTACAAATATGAACTCGGAAGATATACCGGACATCAGCGAATCACAAATAATAAGCAGTAATAAATGCATGAAATACAATAAGGCACCAGGCCCAGACGGTATACTACCCGAACTTATAAAAGAAGGTGGCGAGACAGTAATAAAAGCATTACAGCTACAGCTTTTATTGATTTCGAAGAAGCTTTTGACAGCATCAAAATATGGGCAGTTGAAAAAGCCTTGCAAAATTGTAGAGTAGACCATAGATACAAACATTAATTATAACATTAATATATCAACAAGCGACGATGGTGGTACAACTGCGTGAAAATACACAAGCAATCCCAATTAAACGAGGGGTGAGACAGAGAGATTGCATGAGTCCTAGACTATTTGTATCAGCTTTAGAAGACGTTTTTAAAAATCTAGAATGGGAGCAGGCGTAAACATCAATGGGAATATGCTCAATCACTTAGAATATGCCGACGACCTAACTGTAATAATAGATAACTTTGAAGATCTGCAAACTATGCTACAAGAATTGACAATTCAATGTGAGAGAGTTGGAATAAAAATGAACAAACAAAAAACGAAAATTCTCACAAACCAAGATAAAAACAGACACATAACAATCGACAATCATACACTAGAATATGTGCAAGAATATGTTTATTTGGGGCAAAGGTAGTCAAGAGGCAGAAATAAAAAGACGCATCCGATCGGCGAGGTCGGCATTCGGAAAACAAAGCAAAATATTGAGAAATGAAAAAATACCTCTAAAATTAAGAAGACAAGTGTACAACCAATGTGTGCTACCAGTGCTATCATATTCTGCACAAACTAAGACTTTAACTAAAACCATGATGGAAAAACTAGCAAGGACAGAAAGAGAAATGGAAAGATTAATGTTGAATGTCAAGTTAAAAGATCGGATAAGAAACGAAATCATTCGTCAGAGAACAAAAGTAAAAGACATAAGAGAACATGTAGCTTCGCTAAAATGGAAATGGGCCGGCTATACAATGAGGCAAGTAGACGGAAGATGAAACAAAGAGATTCAATAGTGGAGACCTTAGCTAAGTAGAAGAAGTAGGGGTCGGCGAAACAATAGATGGATGGATGATTTAAAGAGAACGGCAGGATTTGGATGGATAGGCAAAGCAAAGAACAGAGACATGTGGAGACAAACAGGGGAGGCCTATGTCCAACAATGGACGGCATTGGGCTAATGAAGAAGAAGTACAACCAAACTAGAATTCCAAACTATGTCTTCAATAGACTTTGTAAATATGTTAAAAAAATTTCAAACATCGGTACAAACAGTTAAAGGTAATGTAAGTAGGTAATGAACATTTCCAATACCAAGTTCATGATCTTCTCCAAAACACCAAGAAATAGCAATCCACAAATCCTACTTGGCACTGAGACTATCGAACAAGTGCGTCAATATAAATACCTTGGCTGTTGGGTAAACGACAAGTCTGACATCACCCAGCAGATCAAAGTAAAGATAGAGATTGCTCGTAGTACATTCTGCAAATTGAAACCAGTACTTAGTAGCCGCAACATAGATATTAAACTAAGTTTTCGAATGGCAAAATGTTATGTCCGTTCTCTTATACAGACTAGAAGGATAGACTCTGAACAAGAAACTAAGTAGCAAGTTGGAGACTTTTGAAATGTGGGTATATAGAAGGATTTTCAGAATATCTTGGATCGATAGAATAAGAATTACCGACGTATTGGATAGAATTAGTAAACAACTTCGCCCACGTGATGAGAAACGACAAGTACAGAATCGTCCAACTTATGATACAAGGAAAATCGAACGAAAAATACACCCTGAAAGAAGGAAGACTTCATGGCATAAGAATCTCCAAAACTGCTACAGAGAAAATACAAGAAGCTTGTCAGAGTCTTCGTTAGGAGAATACACCTGGCAGAAGATTAACTATTTTCCAAACTAAACAAAATTGTATTATATGATGCAAATACTAGAGAGTTCGAGAGCTACGTGCACGTTGATCATCTCTTGGTTTCCAGTTTCCAGAGTCGAGAAATTACACTTTGTTTCACCCCAAACACTTCGGCAACAAGGCTGTATTCGTCCACCTTCTAATCGACTTTTGGTCTTCCAAGCCTGTAATTTAAACATACCATGGTTCCGTTAAGTTCTTAATTGCTACTAAAATTTAATATAGTCACTAGTAAGAAAGAAATTGAAAATCTGAACTATGACCAAGAGCGTGTGTCGCGTGCTTTACTACCCTACAGTGTTTCAACTTGCAGAAACAAGTGAAAACGCGACAGTGTTCAGTTTCTTGTTCAAAAATCTTGCAGTAGAAATATACAAATATTTTCAGTTGTTTTTTTAACTGCTTTGAGATTTATGCGTACCCTTTTAAACTAGCTGTTTTATAGAAAAACACAAGCAGCTAGAATTCACGATCACGTTAATATGATTAATTGCAGAAATGTACCATTAAATTATTAAGCAATAATTTACCCAAACGCTAAAAAGTACAGACAAAAAACGCTTTCAAAGCTGCTTTGAAAAATTCTACCTGAAGTACAAACAATTTGCAGTTCTATGTCAAAATTTCAAAGTATGATATCAAAAATACAGGTTTATAATCTGCAAAAAACGTTAACTACATCACAGTTTAATATGCGTACGTTGCTTTTCGAACAATAAAAGCTGTATAAAAAGGTATGCTTTTTTACCGTAATCAGTATTTCGCAGTTGCAACGAAAATGTAAAAATATTCCTCGTATCTTCGTTTCCTGTATAATTATTGCATTCTAGAAGAATTTAACATCGTAAATAGGAATTCCTGATATAATAGTTCGATAGTAAGGTCAATGCCAAGCATAAGAGCTGTTTATGGTTGATATTACGCATTTGTTATAAACATATACAATAATTAGAAACCATACATTGTAGTAATAAACACACTTGGTCCACATCCTAAAATAATATCTATTTCAATAAGGCCTTGTTAACATAATAATAATACGGCCTTATTTAATTTTAATTATCAGAAATAAACGACATCAATTGTATGAAATACAGGTTGTAAAACTGTAGTGCTTATATAAATGAAAATATAATCACTGTTTACATATAGGGTGGCTCACCGAAAACGAAACATGTAAATTCTTCAAAAAACGCCCAAACAGTTGAAATTAATTTGCAAGGGACGCATGTGATATGGCCATTTCGGTCCACCTACCTTCAACCCCAAAATTGGGGTAATTTTGACTCTAAACATTTTAAATGGTAAGGCGTATCAAAAGACATATCATTTTGAAGGTTCGATGAATATGGTTTACAGTAGTGTATTTTTGTTTGGATTCTGAGCAGTAGTTCCGGCGGAAATGCAGTCCGAAGTTCCAGGGTAGTAAATGTTATGGATATCATTTATGGAATGGCTCGGCGGCGTTGGTTCACCATACGTTGGCGTAAACATTTAAATGTTTTTTATTTACGCCAGCGTCATCGTAGTTGTCGTTGTTTTCGTCGGCATTTAAAATGGTTTATTCGATTTCAGAAAAAGTTAATATATATACATGCGTTTCTCTTCGGAAACAATGGATGTGCCAGTAGAAGCGCCGAATTGTTTAACCAGCAACAAACAGATAAGTATCTAAATCGCAAGAATGTCTTGGAGTTAATGAATAAATTTCGGGAGACAGGATCTGTCTCAAATGAAAACAAAGTGGTAAATATCCGGTAGGAGACGGTGAAAGTAGCGCTTCTGGGCCACGTTGTTAGCGATCATACGTTGAGTGCAAAGAAAATGGTTATTGTATCGGGTATTATAGAACGAGTATTCAAGAAATCTGAAAACGTCATAAGTTTTACCCATACACGGTTCATTTGCTACAGACACTCAATAAAGTCGATTTTAATCGTTCACCTACGTGGAATCCAAAATTGGGGAGACCTCCTCTCTCAAAATTTTAAGGGCAATAAGTTGTTATGTTCATTTGATTTTCCCACTTCAACTGAATTAAAGTCATATTTCAATTGCCGCTCTGTAGCCGATTACTATATTATTATTTTCCAAATACAGTTTGGTGTGGTCCTTTTTTTGTTATCATGCAGAATTGCCGATTGGTGTTTCGTCTACGCGCTTGGTCCTCTACGGTTTCTGCGAATGTACGTGTTAAATTGTTCCAGAATTATTGCACCATATTTCGCAATGTGGTGTAATATTTTTGACCGATGCATATTCACGTCACCCGATTCCATCTACGGGGACCGTTAATAAATTAAGAAAAAGAGTGGACGCTAGGCTTTGGGAATGAACTGACGTGTTTTTTTTTGGATACCAGGTTTTGTCGCAGCTCTTCTGCTAATTGGGTTATCGTTTTGTATTTTTGCATTAGGCAAAAGAATCTTCGGTTTGCGTCGGATTAAAAATATTCGCAGAGTGTCAGCTTTGTGCGAAAACAATTCTCGACTGTATCGGATAAAGCGATCAAGTTTTGTTCTTCGAGCTGTTTTATGTGATCCTCCCATCCAGCGGCGGAGATATTGACATTTGAAATGCCCGCCCGCCTCTTCTCTCTCGACGTTGAAAAAGCCCTGTCGAAGCGATCCAATCTTCATGGGCGTTTCCGCTTCCTGAAGACCTTAGGAACACCCCAGTTGTACCTCTCCCTGCTCTCTACAGAACAACACTAAGGTAGGAGAAATTCTAATTGTGTGGTGAAAACTGTTTCCGAATTAATCTTCATGTTTCAAGTGTTGAACTTTTTCTTAACAAAAATACGATGTAAAGCGATCTTCAGTCGCCAGTTGTTCTTCCTTCTTTTGGCTAAGTAAAGGGTAATCATAAATTGTATTAAATTGTACACTCCGACGCCACTGGCTGCGTAGATCTGTTCTAAGAAATTAAATATCGCAAGCCACTGACGGCGACACTTTTTCAGTTCGAATGTACCAACAAAATCTTGTATTATTGAACCATAAATATTACCATTTTATGTGTAATCGTTATAATTTTTGCATCATACCAATAAACTAAAAGAAGTTGAATTACATTTGTCTTGAAATTTACCACATGTTTTACTTTTGTGTATTTTTATCTTGGTGTATTTTCATGTTTGTGTGCATGTACTTTGCAAGCTTTACATATAGGAGGAGGCACAATAAAGGTGAGTCCGATTTCCGTAAGCTGCTGGCTTCTCGGCCTTCCACGAAAACTAGTAATCTGCTGTGATTGTGAAGGTGGCGCCCGTTACTTTTGACCAACCCTGTACCAACTAGAAAGATTTCCTCCCGTAAGCGATTTTCGTGAACCCCCCCCCCGCTACTCTTCTGATGTAACTTGTAGCGTTTTTCCACCTATCCTGTTGCGGATCGACGAAAAAGCTCGTTTGGCCCGTAACAATGTATCAAAAGAATACCTTCCGAAAACTCGATGAATTTTCTTTACAGTAGTGTTTTTATTTTTGAATTACAAATACAAGTTCTCGCTGAAATATAGTCCAAAGTTTCAGGGTAGCAAATGTTCGAAATGAACACCACCAACGTCCATACGGTAATAAAGGTTTTCTTCAAAATGTCGTCGCACGTTCTGAATCAGTGGAGTGATTAGACGATATACCTCAATTATATGTTGTCGTAAATTTGGTAAAGAATCGGGTTGGGTTTTGTAAAGTTTACTCTTTAAATGACACTACAAAAATAAATTTATCGACCTTGTTGGCCATTCGATAACTCCAGAACTTCCAGTCCATTAACCTGGAATCTTTCGATCGTAATACTGTCCAACTACCAGGAGGAGCTCCGTCCTATTGAAATGACAAATGATCTTCTAGTATCAGTTAACAATTTTGTAACAATTCCAAGTACATCTGTCCAATTAAATTACTGAGTAAGAAAAAGGGACCAATGAGAAGATCACCAAAAATACCAGCTCAGCATTTATTTTTTCGGGGCGTTGAGGATGTCTTTCGCGAAACATTCTCCGATTAGAATCCGACAAATCGACAATAATGACGATTGATTGTTCCATTTACGAAAAACGTGCATTCGTTAGAAAAACGGACATTAATAATAAAATTAAGATTAGTTCACTTAACACTCACAAAATTGTGAACAACGATTAAAATCGTCTTTTTTGGGTGTCTGTAGCAAATGTACCGTGTAAACCGGATAAAACTTATGACGTTCCAAATTCCTTGAATACTCGTTCGATTAATACCCCATACAATAACCATTTGCTTTGCACTCAACGTATGATCGCCAACAGCGTGACCCAGAAGCGCTACTTCCGCCGTTTCCTAAAGGATACTTACCATTTCGTTTTCTATTTGCGACAGATCCTGTCTCCCGAAATTTATTCACTAACTCCAAGACGCACTTGCGATTCACATGATTATCTGCTTATTGCTGGTTGAGTAATTCGGCACTTCTACTGGCACATTCATTGTTTCCTAAAAAAAAATGCATTTATATTAACTTTTTCTGAAATCGAATAAATGTTTACGCCAACGTATGGTGAACCAATGCCGCCGAGCCATTCCATAAATGATCCATAACATTTGCTACCCTGGAAATTTGGACTGCATTTCCGCCGGAACTACTGCTCGGAATCCAAACCAAAATACACTGCTGTAAAGCATATTCATCGAACCTTCAAATGATATGTCTTTTGATACGCCATACCATTTAAAATGTTTAGGGTGAAAGTTACCCTAATTTTGGGGTTGAAGGTAGGTAAACGGAAATAGCCATATCACATGCCTCCCTTGCAAATTAATTTCAATGGTTTGGGCGTTTTTTGAAGAATTTACAAAATTTCGTTTTCGGTGGCCCACCCTATACGTAAGCAGTGATTATAATTTCATTTATATAAGCGCAACAGTTTTACAACCTGTATTTCATACAATTAATCTCGCTTATTTCTAATAATTAAAATTAAATAAGGCCGTACTATTATTATGTTCACAAGGCCTTACTGAAATAGATATTATTTTAGGATGTGGATCAAATGTGTTTATAACAAATGCGTAATATCAACCAAAAACAGCTCTTATGAAGGGCATCTTATGCTTGGCATTGACCTTACTATCGAACTATTATATCAGGAATTCCTATTTACGATGTTAAATTCTTCTAGAATGCCATAATTATACAGCGAAGATAAGAGGAATATTTTTATATTTTCGTTGCAACTGCGAAATACTGATTACGGTAAAAAAGCATATATTTTTATACCAGCTTTTGTTGTTTGAGAAGCAACTTAAGTATATTAAACTGTGACGTAGTTAACGTTCTTTGCAGATTATAAGCCTGTATTTTTGATATCATACTTTGGAATTTTGACATAGAACTGTAAATTGTTTGTACTTTAGGTAGAATTTTTGGAAGCAGCCTTGAGAGCGTTTTTGTCTGCACTTTTTAGCCTTCGTGTAAATTATTGCTTAATAATTTAATGGTATATTTCTGCAATTAATCTTATTAATAACGTGATCATGAATTCTTTTCACTTGCTTCGGCAAGTTGAAACGCTGTAGGGTAGTAAAGCACGCGTCAACACGTTCTTGGTCACTGTTCAGAGTTTTAGTTTTTTTATTACTAGTGGCTATATTAAATTTGTATTGCGCTTAAGAATTGAACGGAACCATGGTCTGTTTGAATTACAGGTTTGGAAGACCATAGGTCAATCAGAAGGGGGACGAACACAGCCATATTGCCGAAATATTTGGGGTGAACCAAAGTGTAATTTCTCTATGGAAACTGAAGATTTTAGGCGGAGACAAGTCCAAGGTCAGCCAGCATTAACCAACCAAGAGATGATCAACGTGCACGTAGTTCTCGAACTATCTAGTATTTTATAGAATTTTGTTTAATTTGGATAATAATTAATCTCCTTCTTCCACGTATATTCTCCAAATTAAAATTGGTGATCACCATTGCTATCTGTATTTTCGAGGTGGCAGTTCTGACAAGCTTCTTGTATTTTCTCCGTAGCATTTTCGGAAATTCTTATGCCATGAAGTCTTCCTTCTACCAGGACGTATTTTTCCTTCGATTTTCGTTGTACCATAAGGTGGAGGATTCTGTACTTGTCGTTCCTCATCACGTGGGCGAAGTTGTTTACTAATTCTATCCACTACTGGTGATTCTTTCTCTATTGATCCAAGCCATTCTTAAAATCCTTCTATATACCCACAATTAAAAAGTCTCCAACTTGCTACTTAGTTTCTTGTTCAGCGTCTATCCTTCTAGTCCGTATAAGAGAACGGACATAACATTTTGCCATTCGAAATCTTAGTATCAGATTTATGTTGCCGTTGCTGAGTACTGGTCTCAATTTGCAGAACGTACTACGAGCGATTTCTATCTTTATTTTGATCCCCTGGGTGATGTCCCATTTGTCGTTTACCCAACAGCCAAGGTATTTATATTGATGCACTTGTTCGATAGTCTCAGTGCCAAGTAAGATATGTGGGTTGCTGTTTCTTGGTGTTTTGGAGATGATCATGAACTTGGTACTGAAAATGTTCATGTTGAGACCTATGTCTTTGCTAATGTTGTAAATTTTGGACAGCAAGACTTGTAGGCTTGCTAAAGAGTCAGTTAGTAAAGTAGTATCATCCGTATACCGAATGTTATTGATTACTTCTCCATTGATTAGTATGCCTTTTTGGCTTTCATTCAGAGCTTCTCTAATACTTCCTCTGTATAGAAGTTTTCAATGAAAGCACACAACCTTGCCTTACATCGCTTTTAATCTCTACATCTTCTATGGTTGCACGTTATACCCTAAAATTAGCTATTTGATGCGAGTACAGGTTTCTGATGTCTTTGCCACCTAGTCCTACTTTCCTCAGCACATGTATTCGGTTTTGGTGTTTTACTGGATCGAATTCCGTTTCGTATGCCATGTACGCGTTTTTGTTTATGACCTACATCTTTGTACCAGGACTTGCATGCAGAATAAGGCGTCTATGGTACCTAGTTCCTTAACCCGAACTGTGTTTCGCTCATATGCTCCTCGCATTTTCTGTATATCCGATTGTACAATTTTTAAGAATAGTTTTCAAACGTTGCTCATTTAGCTTATTGTCCTGTAATCTTTGCATAATTTAGCATCTGCCTTTTTTGGCGGAGCCACGAATATTGATTTCCACCATTCCTTGGGTATGTGTCCTTAAGCATATATGGTATTAAATAATTTTGTTATTATACTTGAACTTTCATCGTTAATTAATTTTAAAACTTCAGAGTGATTTCACTTGGTCCAGGCGCTTTGCCGTTCTTTGCTTTTTTATTACTTTCATAACTTCTTCCTCTAGTATTTCGGGTACAGATTCAGGTATTGCTTGTTCATTATACAAATAATAATTAAAAATATTTTAACAAACCCGGAGCCGAAAATATCTTAGGGCAGTTGGATGCATTACAGAATTTCAATTATAGTTTCGTTTTAACAAACCCGGAGCCGAAAATATCTTAGGGCAGTTGGATGCATTACAGAATTTCAATTATAGTTTCGTTTATGTTTATCAGCTTAAGACAAATCACTTTGAATAACTAATTAGTATACAAAATAAAGTTGAAGATATTATTTTGTTTATTTTGAACAAGATTTCAACATCAAAAGTAAACAAACTTTACTTTATTTGTTTTTAATACTTCTTTTTTAAAACTGGATTGGCAACTTTTCGGATTGAGGTTGTAACCAGTTAAAATTCTTCCGGTAAAAATATATTTTGACCAGCTGGTCAAACAGTAAGAAAACTGGAAACATAAAGTCATAGTTAAATTTTACGCACAAAATTAATCGAAGTATAGTGGATGATGTCTTATATTTAATCTCCGCAACAGTTATTAAATACTAACAGTACTGTAACAATTTCTAATAAAGTTGTAACGAACAAATCGTTAACATGCCCTTACAACGTTTAACTAATACATTAATCAGATATTCAGAAAAATATAAATTTGTCAAGGATAACAAAAATTAAGAAGTCTGTAGTTCTCAGAAGAACGATGTTATTATAAGCAATCTGTCACGGTCACTGCGAGAACTATTGCCCTGAGGGGTATACAGTAACCAATTACAGATTTTCGATAAGAAATATGTACATACATCTGCATAGACATAAAACAACTTCTAGCGTATTCGTACATCAATGCCACTTGTTTAAAGCATTTTTCCGGTAGACAATCTAGACGCTAGAAAACCCGTAATTGTGAGTCCTGACGTCATTAATTCTTGTTTACACTTCGTAACTATTCCCAGAATTGCAGTTTAACCTTCGTTGCGAATCCCATTCCCCAGATTCACATTGTAAGCTCTATATAAGACTAGGTGGATAAATTTGTATCAGTAGTTGAGCAGCAGCACTGACTATTACAATAAACTCGTGCAACTTTAAACAAGCAAAATGAAAATGTTTGTAGTCTTTATCGTTGCTTTGTTTGTTCTTCATTGCGAAGGACAGTACGGTAAGTACTGAACCCTCTTGTCAGCACAGATAAATAATTTATACCGGATACTACACAAAATTAAGTTGCTCTTGTATCTCTCTTAATTTCATATATCATGTTTGGTAGGGTGGTTTCCGGTAAATTCAAGAGTTACTAAGCATTTAACTCATATATGTAACTGTAGACACCTTGTTGTATGTATTATTTATTTTTATTTTCAGGGGGTGGTGCTAGCACCTTCGCAGGTAGCGGACCCGGTGGCAGTTTTGCTGGTGGGGGACCCGGTGGTGGTTATGCTGGTGGAGGACCTGGTGGCGGTTATGCTGGTGGAGGATCTGGTGGTAGTTTTGCTGGTGGAGGACCTGGTGGCAGTTTTGCTGGTGGAGGACCTGGCGGCGGTTATGCTCGTGGCGGTTATGGTGGTGGCGGTTATGGTGGTGGCATTGCTAGCGGCATAAGCAGTGGCGGAGGCGGTCGTACCGTCGGTGGCTGTACTCCCGATGGCAGAGGTTGCAGTATCAGTACTAGAAGTGGTTATGGTGACACCAGTAGTAGTTCCAGTTTTTCATACAAATAAGAGAATGAAAAAGTTATATGATCTGCGTAAAATACATCAACGATAAATTGTTATTATTTTACTAATAAAGTTTAGTATATTAGGTCTACTATTTTATAATTTATTGTGTTTCTTTGTTCCACATTAACTAAATGTAATAATGAACGCATTGGTTGAAACCGCACCATAATCATCTAGCAAATTGGGAAAGATGGTGATTAAATAGCTCCCATTTAATATTTTCTCCAATCATTTAAATTCGGTCTTAAATACGACGGAATACAAGTAAAAATCCATGAAAAGGATTTAGAACTCTTTTCCAGCAGGAGTTTGTCAAGGCTGTTCTACCGAGGCCGATGGCATTTTGAATTAAATGATACTTCCTTATGGAACACTTTACCATTACACTGATAATAACTATTTATGTGTTTTGCAACAGGCAGGTATATTTACCAATTATATAACTGAAACTCAACACAGCTTATAGATTTCACAATAAAATTGTAATAGTTAGGGAAATAATTAATACTAATATCTTACATTCTGGAATTTTATTCCGATGCAATGAGAAAGCACCTACGTTAAGATTTCACACATTAAAAATTTTTAAAATGCACCAATGCAATGAAATCAATGTTTTAAAACCAATAAATACACATACTTGTAGGATTACTCGGCTCATAGTTTTACGTAATAATAACAAATATGTGTAAGAAGATTTGCAACAACTTGAAAGTTATCTGAAATCCGTTTATTATGCGTATTTTATCCCTTAAATTGCATCATTTTTCTGAAGAGGCTTTATTTCTTCTTCTTGTGCCTATAGGTTCCATGTGGAACAAACGGCATCTTGCGACATTCCTGTGGCAGGTACGACAGTAGCAAGATTGCCAACTTTACGTACTTCTGAATCCTTAAATGTATAGTTAGGTACACTGGTCTGCAAAAAAATCTTTTTCGAGCCCTGACATCATTCCTGCCGATTCTTATGTAAAATGACCTCTTGAATCCGAATATAACCCCCGTTTTCTCCCATCAGCCACCGTTTTCGGGGGAGGCCCCCTCCACCTATTTTTATCACTTTTCGATAATTTGGATTGATGAAAAGGATTATTTTAGCCTTTACATTTCTTCTGAGGGGCTAGACAGGTGGAAAGTTCTAAACATGACCATTTGTAGGAAGGCGGTAGATTTGGGGGGAATCTGCCCCCTTAAATTGTAAAAGAATCATTAAAAATGATCGATTTTTCCGGTTTTTCGCAATTTTTTCACTTATTTTCTACATATTCCAGCTTCCAGCCCCCCTCATCATCCTCCAAACACCCCCAAATAATAAAAATATATAGCAACAATAATAAAAATATTTAGCAACAGTTTGGAAGATTTACTGTACCACGCTGGCGATCTCAATACCTCGCGCGCACAGGTTTGCACAGGAATGTTCATGCTTTGACAATTTTAAACTTGCATTGCTCTTGTCACTATAGTCGGCGATCAGGACAAGGATTGGGCTCCAACAGTGTGCTGCACTACTTGTTACAGTAGCTTGACCAAATGTCTCAAAGGTACCCGTAAATCAATGCCATTTGCTGTGCCTATGGTTTGGCACGAACCTTGCTGTAATCTCACAGATTGTTACTTTTGTACGACTTCCACCGTCGGGTTCTCTAGCAAAAGTAAGCATACAATTTAATATCCAAATATCTCTTCAGCTCTAAGACCAATTCCTCAAAACGAATCTTCGCCAATCCCAGTACCCCCAAAAACCTATACTCTAGAGCCAGATACGG
>JABXWE010042759.1:0-14113 GCA_014611495.1 Limonius californicus | reverse complement strand
CATTCATGCTACCGTTCCCCCCCCGGAACCGCTTTCGCATTACTTCAGGGGGTGCTGGCGTCCCTTACACACTAACCATTCATGCAGCATGCACCCTAAACTTAACTAACTGAAATGCGGTCGCCCCAGCGGGGATTCGAAACCACGCCGGAACAAGCGCAATTCAGTGTGACCTCGAGTGGCAACGCGTTTCTGCGCTAGACCACCGAGATCCCTTATACTCTTGATACCTATGATAATTGAACTAATACACCAGTCTCGGCTTTAAAAGCAACTAGACTTATTCGCTGTTAAAGGAAAAGAAGTCGAAAAATGATGCACTTTGCGAATAATCTATAAGGCTGTCACCATCTACAGTAAGGTTAAAATGTCCTACATCACTTTTAAAAAGCCCAAACGGGAATCTTGGTTCATAAATATATGCAGTTAGGAAGCAGTTTATTTAACACAAAAAAAATTGTACATTGTTAATAAAAACAAACATCTCCAATATTATACATATTATTTGAATTTAAAATAATTTTCATATTTACTTAGTCAGCCCTTAATGACCAAGTTGCATGGTAGCGGCATGAAATTTACCATTTACACATTTTGTACATAATTCTTCCGCAGAAAACCTCCTTATATACATGTATAAATATATGTATGTGCATATACAGGATGTTGAAAAAAATGTTAAGTTTTAATAATATTTAACACCAAAAACCACACAAGCCTCTTTGGACATTTGTGTTTAGAATTACCTAAAAAGTGTAATGTATGCACCTGCCGAGCTGTAACAGTGAACAAGCCTGTCAAACAATTAGAGCAAGGCCGGGCATTTGGATGTGTGGATGTGGGTGTGGAGTTCGTTCCTGAGAGCACGTAGGGCTCGTGTCGACATAGAACTAACACATTTCAAACATATGCGTTAAAAATTAGAGATAAAACAATTAATTGTATGGTTTTTTTCGTAACATTTAAATAGAACATTTTGCAAATGGTTGGTTTGAGCATGCTCATTAAGACTTTTCGACTTGTTTTTGATTGTAATACATGTATTTTAAATATTTTACGCTTTTTTAACGCCCTATGTATGTATTCTGTTTCCAAAATGTGTACTTTCAGTACTCAAGCGTCTAGCCGCTGTCATGGTATGGGGTTACATGTCTGCTCAAGGAGTTGGTCGACTACAGTTTAAGATATTACCTAACGGGAAATACTTGCTAGTATCTTGCCATAGAGCGAAACGGATCATGAATGACAACCAATATAACTGACAGTACGAACTGGCCAACACAATTCTCAGACCTGAATCCAATAGAGAAATTGTGGCAACGAATACTGAGCATCAGCTATAAAATAAAACCCACAAAACTCAAAAAAAAGAATCTCTGATTCATGCCTGATATCTTGTAGGAGAACTTTAAAAATTGGATATTCATGCCAGGAACATAAGAATTGGTTATCTAGAACAAGGGGTGGCCAATAATATATTAAAATTGGTAGAAATGTCTTCTGCTGTGTTTTTAAAATATATTATAGTGATTCAGTATCTATTTGACATAGGCAGTAAATCGTGGAATAATATTTGAAAGGAGGGCAGTGGCACATTCATTTTCCGTAATATAATTCTGACTTGTTCTTCAAGATGTCTTTTGTTAATCAAAACAAGAAAAACTACAGGGAGCCTAACAGTTAACGCCTACACAATTTAGCTAAATAACGGGTGTCCCATTTTCAATTTTGAGATTTGTATTTAGCGCCATTTTCTAACCATCCAGAGACCAGACAAATTCATCAAGCAGCGTTGCAGAACATAAGAACGTACAGTACTTGCAAAACTTTTATGAAAATGCCCGTTCTATTGTAAATACTATTCGCAAATAAACAAAACTTCCTGCCCTGGTCATTTCCATATATGGTGGTATCAATTGAACTGTGAGATCGTGCGATGTAGGGCCTCTAAACGTTTTCTTTTAGGCTTTATAAAGGACTCTGTAGTCTATGAGCTCAAGAACAGTCTCGTCATTGCTGAGTTAACTATTGTGCGAATATTTTATTAAAAATTTCACCAAAAGACTGGACAACTGCAGAAACAACCGAGAGGACATTTGGCAGATATGATTTTTCGATCATAATTCCCCTGTCTCCTTTCTACGTTTAAATGAGTAAGCTGCCCAGTTTTTACAAACTATTAGCTCAATTTCAAAATGGGACACACTTTATAACAGGGGTTTTTTTCCAAAAATAAATTTTCGTATAATCCTACTACCTAATATTAATATAATCAAAAATAAAAAAGTTTAGTAGGATATAACTTAACTACAATTATTGAATAAATTCTTCTATTGTATAATTAACAGTGTATAACAGGGGACCGCGGTAGAGTAGTGGCCGCAGCGTTTGGCTTCGGAGATATCCTACCAAAGTCGCTCAGGTTCGAATCCTGAGCCCTGCACTTTCCCTGGGTGTTTGTAGTGCGGCATGGGGTGTTTCAAGGGTGGGGCATGTTAGACCCGTGAATAGCATGAAATGTGCTGAGCCGGGAAGAGTTGGGTGGGTTGGAAATCATGGAATTGCGGAAGGCCAAAAAAAGGACAATGTATAGCGATGTAAAATCTTATCTGAATTAGATAATAATACACATTAGAATTCAGAACAATTAAACGATTGTAAAATGTTAAGTATAACAAAATTCGAAAGGTTATTAAACTCTCAATAATAAACCATAGGTTCAAACATATAAGAATTCAATGTTTTTATTCAGAAGCGTCTTAAAGTGAGATAAATACGAATACATTCCACTGATAAAATCTACAACTGGCAGCTAAATATAGATAATATCAAAACTATTGATTACCGTATATATTGCAACTTGGTAAATTAAAGAATCCACCTGTGTTTTAAATACTAAGAAGGCGAATAGAACAGAACGAGGAAAATAGTAAAAATTCGAAGATTATTTTTATAAGATACATAGAAATTGCCCGATCTGCGGCAAATCAATAAAGACTGATATAAATTGGACGGTCGCTAACCTCTTCAAACCACGCATGAAATATAAAACATCAGTTCGGGGTAGATACCTTAATAAAATCTCGTTCACTAGTATGGAATTTGAATGTTCTGAGAATATGGAAGTTTTGAAGAAAACATGTTTATTTTTTGCGAACACAGATTTACTGTTGCGTTTACAAAATATGATTAACTGAATATTTGTTTCATATTACAAAAACTTTGAAGCCTTTTTTTATTTGAACCGGAAACACGTCACTAATATTCGAATAAAATTATCATATACTCCTATTATTTAGCATAAATAAGATGCCGTTTATCGAATTATTGCTAATATCTTACATACTTATATTACATACATATCTTATACTTTCGTCAATTTCGAACGTAAATTATAAGAGGACTAATAAGATTTTTGATTACTTGTCATCATTTCAAACTAACAGTAGTTTAGGGAAGTAGGATAGAATGTTATGCTTTCGACCTCGGTTACGTAAAAAACAATACAAATTAAAAACCGCTATCATGGATACAGTAATTAGAGTTAATAAGCTACGGGAAAAGGAATTTCCATTCTCGTTACGCAAATAATATGAGGTTATGTTATTTTTGATTTGCAATTTTATTAAATTGTAATAGCCATTTGCCTTTAAAAAACAAACAGTTCTGTATCCATCATAAATCCGCCAATATAGTTAAGCTAAAAACACAAAAGACATACTTAATAATGATTTTTTTTTATTTTTTATTATTAGCCCGCAACATCCCATTGTTGGGCAAGGGCCTCCCCCATAAGGGGGGTTGTTGATCTACTCTCCCATAGTGATCAATCAATAATAGTGATTCTTTTTAAATAATTATGCCGATAGCAACAATTGTATATCAACTCTCAGCAGAAGAAAATACTATACGGATCTAAAAATGAAAAAAATGTACGTGAAAACCACATTTATAGGCAATCATCCCTTAACATGCACTATCAAGCCTTTTCGTCCCTAAGTGCTTTGTTTCTTAGATACGTAGTGATCTCCTCTCCTATGCCTGCGTTTCAGAATTAAAGTGTCACACAAATATAGGATCTACAACTTTAATATGAGCTCCCAACGGGAAATGCAAAGACAAAGACAAAGTACTGGCAAAATGATTTTCTATACAGAATACTTCATAAAATCTAAAGCTTTAACGTAAAGGCGCCTAACAGGTTGACTTCCAGCCTACGGCCATCTAAAACGTGGTAATTTATATGAATTATTTCTGCATCTTATTGTGTATCATTCTGTACACTTCGAAATGTGCAAAAACTTCTATAAATGCTATTTTTTTCCACCACATTTGGGCTCGCTGTAT
Organism: Limonius californicus; assembly: GCA_014611495.1. Taxonomy (NCBI): domain Eukaryota; kingdom Metazoa; phylum Arthropoda; class Insecta; order Coleoptera; family Elateridae; genus Limonius; species Limonius californicus. The sequence continues at coordinate 9,766 of JABXWE010042759.1, read as the reverse complement.
TAAATCATCATGCACATTTTATCCCTTAAAATAGCCGAACAAACCTATTCTATTGAGAGCAATCTTATAAAAATCACCGTCATGGGCAATAAGCACAAATTTTACATATTTCACCACCTATTTATAGCAAAGTACGAGGTAAGGTTAATTCCCGATCCTAAAATAATAAATTCAATTATCGAATTGGAAATCAGTTTAAAAATAGTTATCATCTTCCCAAATTTACTTACTTATTTTGCAAAGAAACTGAACCCAAAATTTGTTTACCAATACCACGCCCATCTTAACAAAAAATGTAATAATACTTCAAAACTGCAGTTAGAAATTGTTATATTCCTAAAATGGTGGCAACGCAAAAACGTGTGTATTGAATCTGTACTTTGGAAAAGCGAGTAAAAACAGAATTTATTGTTCGCAGGCCACGCTTATGATGTTAAGGCACCAAATACGCATCTTATCTTCTTCAAGTACCCATCCGTTATCGGGTATTCATCATGGCGATCTGCTGCGCGGAATAGGCCAGTTGTCATGTGGAACCATTTTCTCAAATTTTGGAGCCAAGATATCCTTCTTCCTGGGGACCTCTTTAACCAAACACTTTACCCTGGATAATCAGCTGTAACAGTTCGTATCTTTGACTGTTTCTCATGATATGGCCCAAATACTCTAGTTTTCTTTTCTTTATAGTTCTCAGGATTTCTGTTTCTGTGTTTAATATTCCTAACACCCTCTTATTGCTGACATAGTCTGCCCAAGGGATTTTTAGTATGCGTCGGTATAGCCACATCTCGAATGCTTCTAATGTTCTGCTCGTTGCTTCTGTGAGGGTCCAGGACTCTACCCCGTATAATAATACTGTGAAGACATAGGATCGGAAAAGTTAGAATTTTTTTTAATTCTGGTTGTGACTTCTGAAGAGCCTTCCCATATTTACGAATGCCGCTCTTGCCTTTTCTATTCTGCATTTAATTTCCAGGGAGTGGTTCCATTGGTCATTTATTGTAATGCCAAGGTAGGTATATTTACTTACTCTTTCTATGTGTTACTTGTTGTTAACTATTATTTGATTTGGTGGTATTCTATTTTTACTTATAGCCATGTATTTGGTTTAACTTGTGTTTAACGGCAAACCATATTGTTGACTTGTCTCTGCTACCTTGGACATTAACTATTGTAAGCATTCTGGACTGTGCAAACACTACTGCGTGGTCTGCATATCTTATATTGTTTAAACGTTCTCCATTAATCAGTATTCCCTCATCTACATCTTCCTACGCTTCTCTGAAAATCTTTTCTAAATATATACTGAAAAGCAGAGGTGACAACACACAGTCCTATCATACTCCACGTTGTATATGGATTTCTTCTGAATTAAGTCCTTTAACACGTACATTGGCGGTTTGATTCCAATAAAGGTTCGTGATGATTCTCACATCTTGGTCATCTATTCTCATGTTTTGCATTATTTTTACTAATTTCTCATGTTGTATTCTGTCGAACGCTTTATTGTAATGAATGAAGCAGGTGTACCATGTCGCAGTTCATATCTCTACATCGCTGAAAAAGGACCTGTACACAGAATATCGCCTCTCTTGTTCCAACTGCGTTTCGATAACCGAACTATGTTTTTCTTGTGTGTTCTTCGCATCTCTTGTATACTCTTTGATGGATGATCTTCGGGAAAACCTTTAGCAGATGACTCATAAGGCTGATAGTCCGATAATCACTACACTGTTTAGCACTAGTCTTTTTAGGGATGGATATGAATGTCGATCTTAGCCATGTTGATGGCATTTTCCCGGTTTCATATATACTGTTAAAGATTTTAGACAGCCATTTAAAATACGCATATTAAATTAGATTGATAATGTGCAACATACAAAAGTAATCGGTTGTAGAATTGTAAGTACATGGGAAATTTCTATATGAGAAGTGTAGAATTAAACTAATCATTTCAACGATAAGGGATTGTAAAATACCGTATCGGTACTCTCCATCCGTGAGTTTTGGCTTTTCAACTTACAAATGTACTACCATGCCATATTAAAATACTGCAGTCAAATCCGTTAGCTGAAAGTATATTGGCAGAATATCTAGGTGTATTCATGAATTTTTCAAAATCCGTTTCACTCTGAAAGTATTGGGACAACCACCAACATTACGTACATCTTGATGTGTGCCTATGTTAGAATGGTTAGTAGGGTTAGCCAGATAATATTTTTGCTTAACATTTCAATAGCCGCTTCCAAACCAGTAGTAGAAGGCACAGAAAGTAGTATCGATTGAAAGATATATTTTCTTCTTCTTCATAGCTTGTATGACGAATATTGAATGTAGACCTCCTCCATGTTTCTCTATTTTTCGCACGGAGTGTCCAGTTAAAAAGCCAGCCCCCATCGTATCCATGTGCGTCCTCGGAATAAAGTCTGTTACTTGAATTAATAGTAAATATAATAACAGAATTTTTCTGTTTCATCAATCTAAGAGCTTCTTCTGCTTCTAACGTATTATAAATTGAGCGTTAAATTAATTATTTAGTGGTTTTAAAAAATCGTATATTGATAGAAACGTTAGCGACAATAAATGTCTCTTTTTTTAATATCCTAGTGAAACCTCATGCATACAATGTCTGATTTTGAATTCTCAATAATTCTGATTTTCTTATAAAATTCGATTTTTAAAGTAACAATTATTCATTTTTAACTCAGTTGGAATGATCTTCTTTAATACTAGGTAACTGTAATTTCCACGACCAAAGTAAATTGGGTAAAATAAATATAATTAATTAAAGAACAGCCTTCAACAAATGAAGAAATTATAAGTGCATAATTGAAGATCACAAATGCCAGTTATTTTATGAAAAGTAGTCAACAAAAAAGTAACCATTTAATTTATTTCCAATGTCAAAGTAATTTCTATTAAACTTATCATATAATGCTTATTATAACATTAAACAGACAAAATAATCTATATAAATAAAATAAAATAAACGAAATCTGTTTACAGATTAGTACCCTTCGGTACATGAAAAGAAAATGTAGATCCATTAAAATAACGAGGTAAAAGGACATGCAAGCAGCTATAGCACTAATGATTGCTTCAACACTAATAAATAATTAATGTCAATACTTATTTGTAAGAAATTTTTCAATAAATTGCTATTAGCTGACTCAGAATTCTGCTATCTTTCAATATACAGTAACAGCATGCTGCAAAGTACATCCTATAACGCAACATAGGACTTTTTGTATATTACATATTACATTTCTGTGCAAAACATGGCGCAATAAAAGTGATAGCCTATGATACGAAACTCGCCTACACACCTAAACTATCAATTTAATAATATATTAACATTAATACATGATTAACCAACGTGATTTGTCCATGCCAACATAAGGTAACCGAAACAATATATCTTATTCACAACGCGATCTCTTTACAAAATTTTAATATCATGTTACAGTAAATATCTATTTCATATTAAATGAACGATTTTCAGAATTAAAATCCACCGGATAAAATCAAAAATCAGTTTGGGGAAACCGTAATATTATTGTAAAGACAGAATAGCTTTTCAGACCAAGCTAGCTTGACAAGTTGAAATAGAATATAACGAAGTAAAATTTTGTAGAACGGCTTAGATGTGAGATGTGAGACCACCTGTGATTTTGTCACAGTGATTTGCTTGCCAGTGGAACTGGCTGTGACCGACATCCAAAAATAGCAGTGACAGTGATTGTCACCGGCAGTGGATAAGCAACTCCGTGAAATTTCGCACCGTACACGAAGCTTTGTAACTGAACTAGTTCAGAAAAATCATCCAAACCTCGGCATTATGTAACAGCAGGTTGAATGAAATTGCGGAATGGGCTAAAGCGGCTAAATAAAATACAGTAGCAGAGACTGATCGAAAGCATTGATGCATCCAAGAGGTATATTAAATATCTTAAAGCCGACTCCTGCCTATGGCTGATACGTGCTTCGTGTTAAAATCCACAATTAATAGACACGAAAAGGTAACAACAGATGATTTCTGCGGTATCATACCTCGAAATTAAGTCACAGGTTTATGTCACAGTGATTTAACCAGAGCAATCACGGTTGGACCCGTGACAGAAAAATCACAGTTTGGCGCATATCTAAATCTAACAATATCTAGGCAATTATAAAAAATTATTCCCTTCTTCAGTTTTTTATCTGGATAATTACCAATTCACCAATTTTGATCGAATAGTGTTATACAAAAAAGTAGCATTTGAGAGTTTACGACTATCTAGGCACAAATAATTTGTCGTACAGTAAAAGTTCTGTGTCTAATTAGTTCAATAAGTAAAAACCAATATTCTAAAAAAAAACGGCTATTACTTTTCATACATTGTACAAAATCGTTTTTGTACCAAACCCTTCGTGGCCAACCTAAACATTAAATGCAAAACCTGCCTTAATTTTTATAGCTCACCGTTTGCCCAGATACCTATTATTCTTTTATATCTAAGAATGTAAAAGATACTCGCGTACTACATTTTACAGTGTATTTATGTACTTTCAGCAACATTTATTGCTTCTATTTTTTTAAATGTGATTCCGCCAATATTGAAATTAAGCTAATATTATACACTACTAGGTGTGTTCAATTGAAACACGTCTTGTTCAACAATTTAATTACAAATAATTACCGTCACAGTTAAGGCACCTATCCCATTGTTTTACTAACCGACGTATACCTTGCTCACAGAATTCTTGTGGCTGCTGATTGAAGAAGTCTTCCACAGTTATCTGTACTTCTGCATCAGACTCAAAATGCTGACCTTTTAACGCCTTTTTCAGCGGTACAAAAATATGGAAATCGCAAGGCGATAAACCCGGGCGATGGGGTAGATGCTCTAAAACCCTCCATTTCTTTCATTGAAGATTTTCTTTTGCCATATTAGCAACATGAGGCCTAGCATTGTCGTGCAGCAAAATGACCCCACGTGTAAGTTTTCCTGGACGTTTCCGTCTTATTGCTTGATGCAACTTGTTCAAAGTTTCACTGTGTAGACTTGCATGGACATTTACTCCACGTTCCTTAAACTCTATTAACAAGGGCCATTCATGGTAGAAAAAAAATGTTACCATCATCTAGCCTGTAGAAGGTTGTGCTTTAAACTTCTTCGGTGGTGGTGAACTTGAATGTTTCCACTGCATCGACGATAACTGACTGGATGGCTCGTAGTAATGGCACCAGGTTTCATCACCAGCAATTATTGACAGAAAAAAGGCATCACCATTTTGCCTGTAATCTGTGAGGTGTTGCAAAGATAAGCCCATTCGCAAGCATTTTTGTTCATTAGACAAAAGACGAGGAATCCATTGCGAACAAACTTTGCTATAACCCAGATTACGAACAATACTATGGACAGATCCTGCACTCGCACCAACAATTTCTCTAATTGTAATTCGACGATTTTCTTTAATAAGGCCATCCACATATGCCATATTGTTTTCTGTTAATGCAGTACATCGTGCACCTGGTCGTCGCGGCGGATCCATAGTCCCCTCTTTTCCATTCTTAAATTTTCGGCACCATTCCTTCACAGTTGGGTATATACAACACTGCTTGCATTCGCGTATGAATCTGCAATGGTTGCACACCCTCAGCGCATAAAAATTGTGGAGCCGCACGCTGATCAAACTTTTTCATTTCATTTTCAACAACAAACGCCATTTCAAAATCGAAGTTCTAAAAGTCAGAATCAAATTCAAACGCCAGAAACTTATTATTGTGTTGCTTGCAAACACTACTAACATTAACAAACGTCATTTGAATTATTGCGTTTGTTTTCTAGGCTAAGTTGACCATAGATGTGTTTCAGTTGAACGAGCCTCGTATAATTTCAGATTTATTATATCTTCACTGATAAACGGGACATTGGGAAATATCTAAATAAATCCTCTCATGTACTTTTCAATTTTTCCAAATAAAAGTTCTTTGCTTTCATTTCGCAATTCCGAATGAAGTGATAAACTTCAAATTCTGAAGGGAATTTTACATGAAAATCCATATTTTAATTTTGTATACACTTTACTCGATCCAACATCTCAAATTCATTGATTGCGAAATTTTAACAATAATTTCATCAGCATACAACCGCGAAAGCTTGATTTCCGCTATGAATAATAATATAAACTCTGAAATTAGCACGTATTTCTTTAAAAATATCAAAGTATCAACCGAATATAAATAACGTTACATCAGCTATGCAAATATTATCCGTCACATTAAAAACTTTGCATTCAAATAGAAAGAAAACACTTTTGTATTATTTGAACCAACAAAATTAATTAATAGCTTATTACTGCATATATTGGTGATTTTAAACTTAAATATTATACAGTTTTATAGCTGTTAACAAGAATATTTACTATTTTGTATATTGTTAAAATAAATTGCTAACGTTCAGAAAACAAAATGTTAGAATTTAGAATTACGAACTATACATAATATACTATAATTTTGAGGACCTCATCAGCATCGACGAGCATAAATTCTAAAACGGTACAATAAAAAATTACGGACACCTATGAAACGTTGAAGCGGCCCGTTATTTTAATGAAATTGCATCCAATCAATCAAAGACATGCCTGTTGTTGTTCCGAAAATTGTCTTAGATGCTACCGTGCATGTTTTTTGGCATGCGGCTCAAACAAATTCGCAACCCCTCATAACCGCCCTCGCCTTCGAGAGGCTAGAACTAATTAAAACAGCCCTAAATAGTTAGTAGAGCCTAGAAGCATTTTCCAAATCCCATCGTCGACATGCGACCCAGTATTACAATACGTCAATGATGAAAACTGACCACCGGTATTCGCTAAATCAATTGTTGCTATAAATCTCAAAGAAGCCTTACTACCTCTAGTATTATACCAGAAAAAATTAATTAGTAAGGTATTGTGGAGTAACCTAAAATGCTAAACCTTTAAATAAACTTCACACACATGTTAATATGCCTGTTGTACTGTCAAGTATGAATAAAGTAAATTATTTTTTCAGTACTAACACGCTTTAACAAAATCGATTTGATGATGGTAATGTAAATAATTATTACAATAGGAACACTCACACTCGGAAACCAAGAACTAGAAAGTGTCGAAAAATACGTTTATTTGGGATACACCATCAAATTAGGCAAAGAAAATTAAACTGCCGAAGTAAACAGAAGAACTCGAATGACATGGGCAGTAACGGCAAAACTAGGATTTGCTCGCAAAGACCCGAATATCCCAATAAAACTAATAAAGAAAATTATGAATATATATATTCTAGCGGTACCTAATAACTTATGGTGTGGAGGCCATGTCGTTAACCGTAAGCTCAGCAAATAAACGAAAAACAACCCAAAGAGCTATTGAGCGTTTCACGCTGGGAATAAGTCTTAGAGATCACGTCAGAAACGAAGAAGAACGAAGCGTGAAGATGTCATAAGAGAATCGCCAGGTTATAGTGGTGCTGGGCAGGACTCGGTGGACAAAACACATTTTACAGTAGAAACTAAGGTTATACAAGCGCAGCGTAGGATGATAGACAGATGACATTACAGAAAGTGCTGGAAAGAATTTTCAATATGGGGCACAAGATAAGAGAAGGTGGAAACAGAGCGGTAAGGCCTATATCCAGGAGTGTATAAGAGGGGGCTGCTAAAGAAGAAGAAAAAGAAGAATAGCAACACTAAAAATACTTCTTTCATTTCATCATACTGCTAGGTTAGTATAGGAGCTGGTATAATGGTTGAAACAGCAGTAAGGCCTATATCCAGGAGTGGATAAGAATGGGCTGCTAAACAAGAAGAAGAATAGCAACACTAAAAATACTTCTTTCATTTCGTCATACTGCTAGGTTAGTATAGCACCTGGTATAATGATAGAAACAGCGGTAAGGCCTATGTCCAGGAGTGGATAAGAAGGGGCCGCTAAAGAAGAAGAAGAAGAATAGCAACACTAGAAATACTTCTTTCATTTGTATACCGCTAGGTTAGTATAGCAGCTGGTATAATCGTGGAAACAGAGCGGTAAGGCCTATGTCCAGCAGTGGATAAGAAGGGGCTGGTAAAGAAGCAGAAGAATAGCAACACTAATAATATTTCTTCCATTTTTATACTGCTACGTTGGTATAGCAGCTGATATAATGGGCCGCCATTGAACAACTTTTATTATTATCAAAAGCTTATGTATCTCGCTAGTACATCGTCTATGCACTATAACAATCATAATAATAACGTGAATGTACTGCTTGCTCCACTGCAAAGTAACAGTTTAATAATCACTTAAATTTTAAAAAATTTCACGTTGAGTAAATGAAACTCCATAATCTCTTGACAAGTAAACCTTAGTCGTCATCGTTCTCGTGTGAATTTATTATCACGCAGAGAGAGAAAGAAAGAGAGTGTTCTACACACAAAATTTGAAAAAAGAATTATTTTAAAAATCATAACCAAATACAATACGATTGTAAATTATTCTATACAAGAACACATCAGAAAGCAGTACTACTAGAACAAACTGCCCGCGGAAGTATGACATCACTCAAACACCACACTTTTAAAAATTGCCAAATTTTCTTGGTTAAAGCAAATAAATGAATTCTCTTCCAAGCTTACAATTTCATACAGAGTTCGACAATGGATGAGATCACCAGAATGTATTTTAGTACTTTTACTTTAGTAACAAGTGTATATCTCAAAAAGTTTGTTTTTCATAAAATTGAAATTCCAACAAATAAATTTAATTTTAAAAAATGAAAAGCAAAATACAGTGATTGTAGAAATAAACAGCAAATCCCGTTAGAAATGTATGTACCGCAAGAAATGGTAATGTTTTTCAACAAAATGTTCTAACCAACTTTGCCGCATAAGCCACATCTACGGAACATTGATTGACGTGCTTGCGCTAACAATCCTGGTGTTATTTCCGCTATTTCAAAGGCACCCATGATCCTTGTAACAGCTCCTCTTCTGTTTCTCATACACCAAAGTTTTAATGTATCCCAGAGAAAGACTCTAGTGTTGTCAATTCAACAACTTGCTTGAGATGGTGCTTTCCGAATATGATTTTATTGTTTATTATCTTTTGATCTCATCTATCGTCTCTAGAAGTTTGTCGGTTGATTTTTGTTACATCCTGTATAGCGCTCCAGATTCTAGAGAAATAACAAACTGAATACCGGCAGTAGTATTAAAAAGTTTTGAGTTACTTAGACGTATAATTGATGTTTAAGTTTAATACACATGTTTTAGCACTATTTCGTGAATTACCTTCAACTATTTGATTGTGTTGCTATATTACTAATAATATTACTAATTATATTCTGATCTCTTTCTATTTACCAATAGATAATATTTAAATAAAAGCTTCTTAGTGGATTTCCATAATCTATTATTTATTAATTCATGGGACAATCACCAGGTGATTAGTAGGTGCTTCAGTTTCATTTAAAATTTATTTTTATCATAAACTCTAATGGTATTGTCAGTATATAATGCAATTACTTTTATTCATCCATTTGCAATTTGAAGTTCGTTAACATCCCAGAATAACCAAACTAAATAATTGTTGTAGGGACCTCGGTGGAGCAGTGCGCATACGCGCTGTCACTCGAGGTAACACTGAAATGCGGCTGTGTGTTCGAACCTCGGCTGAGCCGACCGTATTTCACTTAGTTAAGTTTAGGATCCATGTTGCATGAATGGTTAGTATGTAAGGGACGCCCGCACCCTCCTGAAGTAAT
>JABXWE010042757.1:0-19221 GCA_014611495.1 Limonius californicus | reverse complement strand
AATGGACTAACTCAAAATGTAATGAGGACCTGCACTTCTCCCACAAGATATTGCACCACATTTCGAAATCTTACACAAGTAGTTCCAGAAGGAATTTGTTTTTAACGCGCGAGTTCCAGGAAGTGTTCGAGGTCGAGGTCTGTTAACATACTTCGAACTTCGAAAGATAAAACAAAATAGCGAAAATGGTAACCCAAAATAAGACTTCAATTAAAATAACGTTCTATTAATTCTGGCGAAGCGGCAAACAAATTAAGAAATTAATTCAAATGTAGCGGCAAATTTGAAAATCACATAACAGTGGGCGGCATCGCGAAAAGCCATAAAAATACAAAACTGTTGAACGTTGTACTTCAGGCACTCAACGGAATCTACTCTTCTATGGATGATTATGTGGAATTTGCTCTACAACTAATCTGAATTCAAGTCTGAACGTTAATGGCGAAATTTTCATATTGCAAGTCGTTCCAACCGCCTATTCAATCTGCAGGACTGGATGTTGTACAGCTTGCCGGTTTTAACCTTGTTTGTAAGTAAACATTGCGCACTACCACGAAATTGGTGGAGGAGGCCTGGCATCATTTCATCGTGTCTTTGTAGCAATCAACATCGCTGTACACTCCAGTGAAAAGTGCGTGCAATGGAGTTTCAATCTAAAATTAAAATAGAGAAGCGTACACGCGTTTTTTTTCTGCTTGTACCAAATGCTAACAGCCCATATACATTGTATTCGTCTCTGGTCCTTCTAGTGCCCACTCTTTCTCGCGCCGCGCAGCTCCCGCCAGCAAGGTTAAATCCGGAAAGCTGTATAGCAAGTCGTATCGTCTGTGAGCCGTTTCCAAGATGCACTATCAATCTTAAAATTCCTACAACCAAAAAATTTATTATAATAAATTGAATACTTATCATTGGTATATACTTATTTAAATAAATTAATATAAAATACCTTAATATGTTCGCTTCAGACGAGCTCGGGTATACGATATCTTGGATATAAGTGTTGACTAAGTAATATTATGGATTTGCATACTGCATAAAATGTCCCGTTTACAGCGATTGCTTGTTCCGGAAAAAACAAGCCAAAATTAAAATGTTTTAACATTTATAGCTTGTGCGATTCGAAGAACATTTTTTACAGGCAATTTTAACCTAGAACATCTGCTAAGGGTAGATATTACAACAATTTGCGGCGTTATTTGTATGCTCCATACCGACCAGCAAAACGTTTTACTGGAGCACTTTCACAATTAATGATATTTTTCTGGAATTATAGATATTATAGCAGTGTTTTGCAGTAAAAGTATTTACTTCCACAATATGTTTTGAAACACATCAGGAATTTCAGATTTAAGGGGCACTAAAATGGTTCAAAATGAATTAAAATTAACGCCTTCTATTGTGACTGTAGCTTTCCACTTGCGGTTTTATTGAACTGGTAGACCGGGATTTAAATAGGGTTAAAAATTGTCCAAAGCATTCTAGGAACCGACAATAAAAAATTGATATCGGTAGGGCAAAAATACCATAAACTCAACTTACCTTTACAGTATATGGTAACTAAATTTTGTGAAATTTTGCGAAGATCATCAAATTATTGTCTTATATTATCCACATTGCCTTTTATATTAGCTGGAGCTCGCTCGCCAGCGATCAAGTAGATAATCCAAAAACGGACAAGGATACGAATATAATAGTTTTTCGATGTAAAAAATTATATTTACTTTTTGATTTTGGGATCCCTTAAACCACAAAAATAACCGACAATCGATATTATATTATAAACAATTTTAAAACATATTTTTGAGTATAAATATATGTATTTTCTATTAGTAAATGTTGTAGTGACAGTTTTAATACTATTATCCGGATATTACGTTTAACCGATATAACGAACTAATATTTGTAATCTCAAAGATTTCGTTATAACCATATTGAGCTGTATTATATTCAAGCATTTACATAATCGGTTGATTCATCATTGTTTTTCACCAAATATACATATTTATTGGAAAAAATTTACACTTTAACGATATGGAACTGTATTTTCAAGGCTTCAAATAGCTTCAACTAATTAAAAACACTTGATGATCAAATCACGAACACACCTTGGCATTGATTTAGAAATAAGAAGAAAAAGGCATTCCTTAGTACCAATTCTTTGATTGTTTCAAAATTTGCAGACGTATCTGAATTTTTATTGTTTCTATATAATTTAGGTGGAAAATAGAAAAGTATGCTAATTTACTGTTTGTCTGTACCCGCGAAGATGTGCACTGTTGCCGGATTGAAAAATTACCAGGTAATCAAAGAATTTTATAGATCCTTTTAATGTTTGCGTTTGACTACTATAGATATTATATGAAATGTCTCCTGTTCGTTGTTCTATGTACATGAAACATAATGGAAATTAGGAAATGTGCCAACTATTACTTATTATTCTATAAGTGCTGTCTCAACTATCTAGTCAACGAAAATAAATACGACAACATTGTCCTTGATGTCAGTGAGACTATAAAATTATGTTTTTCTCGTATAAAACAGCTACCATCACGCACGTTTTAAATATTAATCAATATTCTTAAAACGTATAATTTCCACATTAGTGTAAGGTCCCGTTAAAATATACATAATATGTCCAGAATATATACGAAAATATCTCCAAGCGCTAACGCGAAGGATCTATTGGAAAGTTTACAAATGTTAGGAAAACTGTTACAAATTGTTCGTTGAACCAGTGCAATGTTCAGATATTTCCTCGAAGACTAAAAGCCGTAAATAAGCAGGTAGACCATACCATCAACCCTTATTAATCCTGAAAACACACGCGGGAAAAGTTTTAACTAACCCAGTTTATGAGACCAGGACACGCGCTTTCGCAATATCTGCATTATGTTATGAGGGAAATTCGCTGTATTTACTGTTCTTAGTTAGCTTATCGTTAATAGGCGTGTCATTATATTCGTATTATAATGAATATTAATGCAAAAAATAATGTAACAACAATTAACCCAAAATCAATTTAATAGCCTTAAATCAGAGGTTTTCCCTGCTGCTCGCTACTGCAATAATACCGCAGAACATTTTATTTCAGTAACAAGCAAATCGGAATGCGCGTAATAGAATAATCAATCAAATATTTGTATGTTCATTTTCAAGTGAAGGTTCCAAACAATTGGAACAGCTAAATGTCGTTAGTTCCACATTAAATTACCGTAGAAAAAAATTATAGATAAATTATTTTTCTATATACGCACAGTGGAAAAAAACCGTCTATATAGAAGTTTCCCAATAGGGAAAAATTTTCTTATGTAAAATTCTTACCCTTAAAAGTAAGCCGAACCAGAAATCTAAACCGACTGTGATTTCATATCAAAAATAACCCCAAATTCCTTCCATCGGCGAGTTGAAAGCTCACGCAAAAGGAATTAAAAGATATTCTCACTTTGATAGTAATTTTGTTCCAGAATTTTTTTCTACACGAATACAACTTTGTTAGTGATATTTCGTGTCATATATTTAGTAATTTAAGGGGCGTTTCTTTAAGAATCCCATGGACGAGTCGGCCTTGGGTCCGTTTTAGCATCTTATCTTACAATCAAACCAACGCGTTGTATAACCACCTCTACATAAATCACAACAGAGCCTTACTGGAAAAATTTATGGTGCAGTATTTGATGTAGGCACCGATGAATTTCTGTTGTAATTTAAGATTACTGCTAAGCCGTAAATAAAATTTTATTTGCGATCCAGTTCATTACGATTAATTTATTTGCGTTTGTGTAACTTAGCAGATACGTAACTGCATTGTTCTTCTTACGCCGATGCTCTAATTAAATTGTCAAATATGTAGACTCTTTCAGCTTTGGCTTTTATTGATCAAGCCAGCGGAATTGAAGAAACGTCATAAATTTAGCTTATTGTATTTCATTTCTGTAATTGCTACGATTGGAGAACAATGGCGTGAAATCGGTAGACAATGATGTAGAATTTATTAATAGGAAACCGCACTGATAAGACTTGCAGTATGTTCAGTAGAATTAAGAAATTTTAATAATTATCAGAGCATGACAATCTGCAAAATTGAGTATACCTAATTAAAGCACATTTTAATAGTAAGTAGTCCCCTTCATTAAAACTGTAGAAATATACCAGGTGACCGCGAGATGAGGTAACAGCATGTAACTTTTTTGTTTTTTACCTAGTATTTTGGCTCCCGTGGTTACTCCGTATAGTAACAGTGGAATAGAATTACTCAGAAATTATGAAAAGTAATAATTTTGTTTTATGCTTGTAAATGCAGGCTCAATAAAGTTATTCATGTACTTATGTAACTCTCCATTTTACATATACTAAGCTATAATTTTAAACATTTCACTGACTTATTGCACACATATTCATATGTATATATATATATATATATAAATATAATGGTCATGTCGGGTCCGGAATTTTCAAAAATCTTTTGTAGTGGATACACGTGCTTTTAATTTCAGCATATCACAAGCGTCATATTGCATACTTACAAAAGCTACTTAGTTATGGAGAAAGTTACTATAAACGTACTGTGTAAATTACAGTACATATAGTTTATTGTGGCCGCTTTTGCATTAAAAACAGTAGCATCGAATTCTAAAAAGTAAACAAATAAGTTGCGCCATTAAGAAATCGAAAATCGAATTTCTTTCCCAATATTATTTATATGTATACCTAGAAGTATTTTTACTTAAATGCGGAATTGAAATGCCGCAGAAACAATAAATACTACTTATTTACAAATAAATCATAAACAAAAATATAAAGAATTCCTTTGGAAATTAATGAAACGCGAAGAATGTAGAAGATTTGCGGAAATAATGAAGAACTGCAAGCTTAATTATGCTGTACATACGTACGTTATACGTTACTGTAATAATAAAAAATATTAAGGTTCTTGCTGTTATTGCTATGCTAGGAATGAGAAAAAATAGTAACTAACGTAACTATTAGTCTTCAATTATAATGCAAGCACATCCTGCTATAATATTTTTCTAGTCAATATACTTGACTGGATGGATTTATCTTTGGCATTTGTCGAAACGTGAAATTTCAAAAGTTGAAATCTAACGGCACGATAACCTATCGTAACCTCTTAATTTTATTTGCATACGCGATAAACCTCGTTGATCTTCGAATGTGATTCATTAAAATACTCACCTGACCATAAACTCCAGCCTAAAACAGGTGGTTTGCATTTATTAACGCAGCAGCAGCAGCAGAGACATTCAGGCTTAATTGTAAATCGATGGAGTTTGAAAACAGGAAAAATTCATTTATAGCCGGTGTGGCCTCGTTTTTTAAGTAGACCGAAAGCTTTTCCAGTTTCTCACGTTCTTAGACGCAGATTTCTTGCTGATTTTAGTGAGATTCCCTGTATACTTCCTCTACAGGTGTAACGTCGCAAGAATTTTAATCAAATGTTCTAATTATGTCTCTATAATGCCCTACACTCAAGTCCAATTAATACATTCATTATACGGCAAAGTATCTGCTTCATCCACTCGAGCATGCGAGCAATGCAGGTAGCGGTGAAATAACTCAGAAATAATAAATACAAAATACAGATGTCTGCTGCAAATATCACCGGCTATGGTATAATAGGCGCGGGTATTCAGTTACAATTTAAAAGTTGTCGCCGCGAATTCCCAACCAGATCTGCATAAATCAAGTAGGAATTTCCGCCATTGTGTTCCGTTCTCATTGTTTTTTCCTTCGAGGCCGACAATAGTTGGAAACAAATAAACGCCAGTCAAAAGTCAAGAAAGAGGAAGAAGGCTTTGTGCTCCCCGATTAGGGTAGACGTTGATGAACAGCGGCGAAAGTAAGCGGCGAATTCTAATGGAATAACCCCAGAAAGTGAACAGAGAAATGGGATGTTTAAAGATACTTAGAGCAGGAAAGGCTTATATAATTTAATTGTAATTAGGAAGCTTTAAACATAACTTTTAAATAGTTTTTAAGTTACCCATGAATTTTCCCATAGGAAACACAAATGTTTCCGAAAATAATATTACAACTATAATTTAAATTCGTATGAAACAGTGAAGGTATCAGATAACGGAAACATCTGAGGTTATGTATATGTGTTTGAGAGTTTACCTATAAACATAAAATGATGTGTAGGGAAAACTAAAATCAACTTTATTTAGCTCCATGAATGCCTCTGAGGAAGAACTTAAGATACAAAAATGATTACAGATTTTAGCTTTTATGATAAAATCAATGCTTTTATACATGCATGTAACCACTAGTAACTACCTTGTAATGATGTTAAGCAGGGTGTCCCAGGTCACTACTTTGTGTAAGTAGGTAATCTTTAGACCAAATATAGATAAAAAATTCCAATTAAGTTATGCTTTCAAGTAAACCGTTTCAAAATAAATTATTATTTGTTACATAACTACAATTTCAGAAAAGTCAATATTTATTTTATTTTAGTTTAAATTCGCTATAAAGATTCTGGCTCTTTTTAAGAAGGATCTGGTTGCCAAAAGTAACATATTGTTATTCCGAATTAGTTCTGCTGCGTCAAAAATACGTCTTCTACGATCTTCAACAGTCTTTGATGGGGTTTGGTATACCATATCATTCTTATGGCCCCACAAATAATAATTTAAACAAGTTAATTCCGGATATCTTGGGGGCCAGGTGTGCTGTCCTCCTCTACCAATTACACGTCCTTCATACTGTTGATTCAAAAATTGGCTTACACATAACGCAAAGTGGGCAGGAGCACCATTGCGCTGGTACCACATACCATGTCTGATCGCCAGAGGGACATCATCTAACAATCCTCCCAAATAATTTTCTATCTAATTTTAATATCTGTCGGCGGTTAAATGGTTTTCAAAAACGAATGGAGCAATGGGCGTTCTCGATAGTCGCCAGTCGCCAGATATTCACTGAAAACCTATGTTCATAATTTGAAACTGCGATTTCATGTGGATTCTCCAAGTCCCAAAAGTGACTGTTCTTTCTGTTCATTAATCCATTCCTTGTAAATGTTGCCTCATACGTGAATAAAATTCTATTACGTAAATTTCGATTTTGAATGATCCAGCGGCAAAATTCCAGACGACTAGCGAAATCTGTAGGTAAGAGGGCTTGAACAGACTGGATATGAAATGGATATAAACCATGAGACGTTTTAATGTTCTCCAAACTCCCCTTCGTGGTACATTACCTTTTTCCGATACACAACGAACAGAGGTGATGGGATTACTATCAATTTCTCGCAGTATGTTGTCCTCATTATCTAGTACTTGCTGTATTGGACGCTCAATCGACGGTTTCGGGGAAGTGTCGTGTTCAGGTAGGTGGTTTTGCACTCGTTAGAAAACTTCTCCGTCTGGTAATCGCCGATTTGGAAAACTCAACCAATATTCCCATATTCTCGAGTAGCTGCTACTGAGTTTCCATCACAAAAGTCGTACATGTAATGGATATCGGCGTACTCTCGTGTTGTAAAAGTAAACATTATCAACACTGTTAATAAGCGGAACCAGAGAAATCAACTTTAAGGTGCTTTACTGTTTGACATACAAGTAAATAATATGATTTCTTCACTTATTTAATAGTCGATTTAGACAAAATGACCACTCTTTGTCAAGGGCATTAAGACAGTTCGCGTAAATGCTGTATTATTGTATTTCTGAAATACTAAACATTCCAATGTCCTATGACTAAACCAGTTTTGTTCCCCAAACTAATATACGTAGATTCATAACTTACATTGCAACGTAGTTTATTTGTTTGTCAATAAGACAATAACGTTATGCTATTTACTGAAATAAGTAACATCAACGATTTCAATTGAATTGGTTAAAGAAAATGGATAAAATCTCTTGGAACACCTTTTCAATTTATTCAACAGATGCATACAGGTAGGTAAAATGCCGGACGAACGGACAAATGTCATCATTTTCTTCTTCTTAGGAATAGAAATAACGCCAAACCACTGTCTTACGTGTTTAACCAGGATATTCTTCTTCGTCCCGGGCCTCTTTTTCACCACAACTTTACCTTTCAGAATGAGTTCATGTATCCGTTATTGCTCTTCATGTCTTCAACTCTTACCATAGCTGAGTGGTTCCAATACAGATTGGCTATGTTGCCGAGTTTCTATCGTCTATAACTGTCTTTTCGAAGATGTTTGTCACGGTTTCGTGTTTTATTCTTTCGAACACTTTGCTGAAATCAATAGAGCATATGCCCTTCACAGTTCACATCTCTGTGTCAAAACATTTCTTCTCTTGTAAGTTTCTAAAGCCCAACTTAGTTTATCTAATACGTCTTTCACATTGTTTATACATTCTATTGTGTATGATGTTGAGAAATTTTTTTAGGATGCAACTCATTAAGCTTCTATATTCATCGCATTGCCTGACTGTTGGTTTTTTTTTTGGTATGGTAACAAACGTAGAGGTGAGCCAGTCCGTTGGGATCGTTCCTGTTTTATAAATCGTATTATATAGTTCAGTGAGAGTCTTTACACCGTCTTTGTGCTAAAGCTTTAGTATATCTGTCGGTATTTCATCCGGACCTGCTGCCTTTCCGTTCTTTGCTTCTTCCATTGCATCTATGCGCATTCTATTGCGCTATTGCGCTATGGTTAATTGGGCGATCGTCTGCAAATAATTTCTCAAGATAATCTTTTCATGTTTTTAATTTATAGTTTGTATCTTTTATTTCCTTTTCTGTGTTGTCTATTAAACGGCTAACATGTTTGCTATTATACACGTTTGAAGCTTCCTGTACTTTGCAATGGATGTTAAAATTATCATTTTCCTTTTGCAGTTCTCCATTTCTTTACATTTATCTTTGATATATTATTCTTTCGCCCTTGTTATGGACCTTCTTATATGTGTTTGATTATGCGTATATTTATGATTCTTTAGTCTTAACTAATCTTCTCTCTTCCATAAGATTTAAAATATTAACTGTCATTCATTCCTGTTTTCCTCCTTTTTTTCCTCTTCTTTTCTGTGTTATAGGGTTCTTCATGAGGCCTTTCAGCTTCTGTTTGATGATTTACCACTCTTCTTCTATTTATAATATTTTCTTCTTTCAGTTTTCGCATCTCATAACTGTTTGGGGTAACCTTTTCAAAACTATTTTAAGTTTGACTATTATTGTGTATATTACGGGGTTAACATCAGCTCCGAGGTACGCCTTTGCAGATTTTATGCAGTTACGAAATCTTTACTTAATCGTAGTACAGTCAATTTGATTTCTTCTTATGTTCTGTTTATTATCACCCGGGGCAGCCCACGTATATAACCTTCTCGGAGGAAGTTTAAAAAAATGTGTTGGTGATTATTAAATTCTCTTTGCAGCAAAATTACACAAGTCTGCCATCTCTGTGATTTCTTGATCCTAGACCGTACGGACCAACTATATTTTTTCCCTCCCCTCTCCAACTTTGCGTTTGAATCATCAAGATTATGCCATACGTATAGTGTGTTTTAATATCTCCGTTGGTTCTTCCTACATTTGTTCTACTTCTTATTCATTCTTATCAGCTGTTAGCGCATACTCCTGGATTGTGTTACATCAAACGATACTGCCGTTATTTGTAACAGTATAATTCTGTCTGCGTGGGATATAAAATTTAAAAAAATTTATACATACGAAACGTTTTAGCCTAATATCGCAAATATATAAAATCTTATGGAAGGTAATTACCAAAAGGTTAACAAAAAATTTGGATAGATCATCTGCAAACATTGTGAGTTTTAATAGAAAAAAAAAACAACAGATTGCAAAAGCGTTCACTAGCGTTGAACACTGGGCAATAATGGACGCCCTTGGTAACACGAGGATAGACTCAAAACTCTACCAGGTTATCTACAAGAACGCTACCTTCACGATAAAATTGCAAATAGTAACAAAAGAAATGAAAATCGATAAAGGAATTAGACAGGGAGATATTTCAAGAAAGAATAAAGAAGTATTAAATTGGGATTGGATTGGGTTTTGGGTTCAGCTGTATGTTTAAAGGAAACTTTTTCAAAACTATGGAAACGCCTATCAACAGCTTACAAGGAAAGAAAACAACTTACAAGGAATGGATAGGATAATGCTGGGAACACCTGTAAGGGACCGAAAGAAAAATACATGGATTAGGAAAGCGGCAGGAACAGAAGATTTCTTTACGAGAATATACAAGCAAACATGGAGATAGACTAGGGAATGGCTAGAAAATATTGACAAAAAGAGTTATGCAATAGCGACTACTGGAGGGGAAAAAAGAAGAAAGGTGTACATAAGATGGATCGACGATACCAAAAGGACAACGGTAAACGCTCAAAATGGATCCAGGTAGCTCAGAACAGACAAGATTCGAAAGTGTTAAAGGAAGTCTATGTCCAAGGATGGACGACAGAGGATGCACCAAGAACAGAAGAATGACTTCAATTATGGAATTAGATTTCAATTTCAATTGAAAAGAATCATTCGCCATAGCGTCCACGACAACAATGACCTTATTGTTGAGCTATTTATATCCACAGAGATAATTCATCTGTTAACCATTTTACGTATTGTATTGTTTTAATAACTCGTCAGAAAATGGGTAACATAAAAGCCAGGAATTAAGTTAATATAAACACGAGCAGTTACCTGCATGGAGTTTGCTGCGCATCTATGATATATTCTCTAAGATTTTTAATAAACAAAGTAAAATATATATTTTAATAATAATAATAGCCAATTTCAACAGGTATTTATTTTTGCTTTATAAGTATTTCGACATAAGTACAAAATGTCATTTTCAAGGACATTTAATATTGTAAACATTTGTAGCTGGGGTCACAGCACATTGGAGCTTGATTTCGGATTTGGCGCTGGTCTTCTATTCCAAAACTGCCAATAGCGAGGAAAATATGAATTTAATACATATTTTATTGTGAATCGACTGATATATTACCGATATAAGATCGAACGACCAAAATTCTAAAATGTATATACATACAATGCATATTAAATCTTCTGTCTGTAATAGCAACTTTCGAAATTAAGTTTTCATTGGTATCTTTAAAGAATAATACAATTTTGACTGATATTTTTCCATTAAGACAGCCTTGAGCTAGAGGTTAGCGCGTTAGACTTCTACTCTGAAGATCCTGGGTTCAATTCTCAGTACCGGAACATCGGATTTTTAACGGCCGTTCTCTCTCGCCATGCAATGGCAAACCACCGAGGTATTCTGCCTAGTAAATTTTCTGGAGTAGAAGTGTTTACACTTTTCGTAGTTCGGAGCCCACGTTAAGCTGTAGGTCTTCTATGTCTGTGGCACTCTAAGCGCGCAATAAAGGCATAGGAGAGGAGATCGCTACGTCTCATAAGAGATAAAGTACTCGAAGAAAAGAGAGATTTCTCTATTGGAAAAGCTAATTCGTTTCTATGGCTCTTAAACAAATATCTAGATTAAAGTAATCTTGAATTGAAAGTACTTCCGGGATTAGTATCATAATTTCATATTAAACCATAGACAAAATGATTACATTTTGAATTGACCTTAAAAATATAGTATAATCGTATACATTTGGATTTGATATAAAATATAATTCATTCTAATCTTTCTAAACCGCCACCCTAAAGAACTATCGTTATTATAAAAAGTATCAATACTTTATTTTATTCCACTTGCTACCATTTTTCGGGGTTAAAGCTAAAAACTGAAACATGGAAAAAGCTTCAAAGAGCAGCCTATCCTGGTGCTTAACTGCTGTCAACTGATTCATAGTTAGTTTGAAATTGTGGAAATAATTAATAAATGTTATTCATATTTTCGTTATAACATCAGTAAATATAATAACAAATACTTCGTATACACAAGCTTGCTACCGATAATAACAACTGTATGATTCGATTCTATTTTTATTTCTTTGCTTCGGTTCGTTAATTTAAATTTATTGCCATACAAGAACCGAATAAATGATATTCTACGCCAATTTGACCTGTAACAAATTGATTATGAGCAGAAGATAGCAGTATGCGGAAGTTAATTTTTTTGAAAGTTAAATTAAACAATAAATTACTTGAGATGCAAGATTCAGCTAGTAATAATGTCAGAAAATTACATAATATTATGAAAAAGTAAGTGGATTAAGTAATCTTTTTGCTGTTGTGGTCTTTTTCTGAAACAAAAATAAATGTAATAATTCAAACTTCAGTAAACATTTAACTGATTGCAAAACAAAGGTGTTCCATTAAAAATATTTTCCTATTTGTTTCTTCATTGGTTCTCTATTTACTGAATACTGTATACTTGGATACTGCACGTAAAACTATATAAGTTAACAAACACACATTTTTGGACAGATCTATTTGAAAGAAAATATTTCATGAAGAATGAAGAATCAGCTAATCTGTATAGATATGCTAGCTATTGTTGTTCATAGGGATTTGCCACTAAATTGTTTATGGTCTTTCCATTTCAATCTTCTATAGCTTGCTGGTTTTATATAGTTCTGCCATATTTCTAGCGGTTAATAATTGAAATCTTTGTCTATCCTATATTTAACCTTTGCAAAATTTGGTCAAGTTATGAAAATAAATTCCTGAATTATCTTCTTCTTAAAGTACTTTATTTCTTACGAGGCATACCAATCTTCTCTCCTATGTCTGTGTTGCAGGTTCCTAAATTACCATAGCTATAGGAGACCTACAGCTTAACGTGATCTCGAACCACGAGAACTGCAACACCAGAGAAATTTTACTAGGCAGAATATGTACCTGGTTTCCCACTATTTTGCGTCGTCTACGGCGGTTAAAGATTCGATGTCAAACCACTGGGAACTGAACACCAGAACTTCAGCTTGAAAATGTAACGTACTGTCATGTATAAATATTTGAAAAAGTAGGGGACCCATAATGGAACCTTAGGGCACCCACTGCCTAAGAATGTAATGAGTGAGTTTTTGCAGTGTGTTCAATTTAAAGAATATGATAATGTTACATGCGAAGCAAACTATCAATTTATTTAAGTATAACCTATGGTCAACGTAAAGTTTGTTAAACACTCTATCTATCTTTTCGCTCAATTATACAACGTGAGTATAGTTCCCGCAGCAGCTCTGGACTTCCTCGGAAGAAAAGCATAAAGGAAATTGCGTTATTGGTAGGAAATTAATATATTGTAAATTTGTTTCCATAATTTTGTCGAAAACTGTAAGGGCAAGAGGCTCTCTTCACTGCGAACTAACACAAGTTTCTACAACTTAAATTTACTATAAAAACTCAAACATGTTTGAAGTCTTCTTCTAAAAAAACAGGTAACAAAATACTTGTATTTTTAGCAGCTTCTTTATTTACCTCGACCGGGGACAAGAAATTTTGCAGTTTTTCCTGAAATATGTAAAAAGAATTTTATTTATCCTACTTGCTAGATGAAATATGTTACTATGATCGTAAACTAGATAAGTGCTATCCAAACTTAGAGCCATTTGCCATTTAAATAAACTGAAAAACACGTACGTGTCTGAAGTCAAATATTGCCAAGAAGGGAAATACTTGCTGCAAATACAAAAACAACGAGAATTTTCGTCCTGACTCCTGGAATAATGAAACTAATCAAACGACAGACACAACCCCGGTACAACAAACTCCCAATCATGTATCTTGTTGTGTCTACACCAGGAACATTCCAAGTCAACATTCAGTTCAAGTGGTGTACTTCAGACCCGGTAAAATGACATGGGTGATGTATTATGTCTACATGTTCCATCGAAATACTAGGAACGGAATTCTCATCATATTTAAGAAATAAAACTACCAAAATCGTAGGATTTCGGACATTTTAAATTGAAACTCTTAATAAATAGATCATGTAATTATATTTATATCAAATCAAAAATGCAAATAAGTTGTTATCTCCTGCAGGAAATACAAGAATCCGGATTGTGATTTCAAAAATGTTTTTTATATAGTTATACGTATATGTATACTAATACTTATTTTATTGTTGCAGGTAAGGCTGTAAACAAGATCCCAGTATTGGCATTTTAATACTAGAGAGGTGGTACTTGAACTACAACTTGTAGGTAACGTTTAGTGATTTTGTATATTCTGTAGGAATTTAACATCTATAAGTTCATTTCCTATCCCATCCTCTTGTCTCAACTTTTACGCAGCGGTCCACTGGAGTTTGCAGCAGCAGAAATAAAATTCGTCTAATAGCTGTATGGTTGACTGAATGCGATTGTAGGGCCAACGTCATTCGCAGAGCAATCTGCGTATAGCACACATTGAAATAAAAAAATGATATTTTATTAATATTGTTTTGAAGTATTAATTGATTTAGAGTTCAGATAATCATTTGTCATTTAAGCATAAAGATCATGCATACACTTATATCTCCACACGCCCTATTAATTTCATGATAAAATCATTAATTAGGACTATTAATTATTAATAGTAATGAATAATTAACAATGAGTTTAATAATGCTAACTCATTTGTAATTAATCGAAACATCGTTTGCAGTCTAGTATATGCAAACAGTGACAGCATCGTTCTAGAAACACTAGAACTAAATAGTTTTTTATTATTTAATTAACTTGGACGAAAATGCCTCTCAGAGATAACTAGCTAGCTGTTCTTGCCCTTGAAAATCATCAGTATAACATATTTTGTTAAACAGTTACAAAGT
Source organism: Limonius californicus (assembly GCA_014611495.1). Classification (NCBI taxonomy): domain Eukaryota; kingdom Metazoa; phylum Arthropoda; class Insecta; order Coleoptera; family Elateridae; genus Limonius; species Limonius californicus. The sequence continues at coordinate 4,532 of JABXWE010042757.1, read as the reverse complement.
GCTAGCCTCAAATGAGTTCTCGCAGGCTAAGATTATTGGTACCTGTTATGGGTGTAAAAATTGGATAGTTTTATGTAGAGAAAGATTACAGCAATGTAAAACCATAGAAATATAAATTAAAAAATAGAAACTAGATATATCTCTACATTCAAACATTGATGTGTTTCTCATATTAAGTAATTTAAAGACAAATCCATATTAAAGCCGAGATTTTGAAATTGTAAAGTTATTATCTTTCAATATAAAACTTTACAAAATATTGTCGTTCATATAACAAATTCTTAACTTGTGCTTCTGTTCTTCTATGTAAAAGAAAATGCATTTTTTGTGTACAACAACATGGAAAAAATATAAGTTGTCAACCCTTTTTCTGTAGAAGTAGCAGACACAGCTGGCTTCTATCTACAGAATACAGAAAATACAGGACACATTAAGTGCTTCTATTAATCTGTAAACAACGTCCTTATTATATTTTAAAAGGTATTAAATAAATAGTGGATCGTAGCCCACGGGTTCAGTTAGTTTTTTTTAGTTTGTTAGCTTTATAAGAAAATATTTGTCTCTCTCTCAACCTAGTTTACTATGGTAATTGTCTTCTCTTGCCGGCTTCGAATTTCCTTCTCTACTGATCTCGAATCTACCATTCCTCAGGTTCTAACCCTCTGACCTGCATCCCTTATGGTATTCCCTGTTGCCATATCCTTGGTCTTCCATTTTTCCTACATTTTACCGGGAACCATTACATAATTGTCCTCGGTAACATACTTTTGGCATGCCCCGTCATACCGTCTTCGTTGTATTTCTGCAACTGTCTTCATTTATTATTTTTCTCAAGTCAAATTAGTACCAAGGATAAAATGAACAATAATAATTATTATTTAGAATTATCCCCCCTGCATTCGCTTGCTGTTTGTAATGCAAATATTCGTATATGAATCAAATGAACAGTCAAGTTTGGGATACTAGATTTTTCTACTGTTGATATCATATACTAATCTACTGCCAAAGTCATTCACTTGTCTGTATGCTCAATTTGAACGTATTTTCTGTGAGCCTTTGATCATCATTTGAATTAGCTGAAAATTATATTTGACTTTTCTGGCAGTAAGTGCCCTTGTTCCCTACTCTTGCGTATTATAGAAACTGCTGGGCATATATAAATACTTACCTTACATTTCCATACAGCTTATTTAACAGGTTAGAAAAATTATAAAATACATCGTGGATCGCAGCCTGCAACTAGTTCAACTAGTCGTTTTTACTTCTCGAAATGGTTAGGAAAATAACTTTCTACAAGCCAAATTTTCAGAAGGGCAAATTTACAGTAGGATCTAACCGCCACAAGGAAAAATAATTGTTCTTGAACTTTAACATCAGTAGCTAATTTACAATCAAACAATTGGCGGCTATAAACCAGGTGAAAATTTGGATACTATTATTTTTCTACTGCCAATAGTATTTACTATTCTACTACTGAAATCATTTACTTTTCTACTGTGTTTGCTTAAAGTAATTTTACATTTTTCTTATATCATACAAGAATGAGTAATTAGATTTTGATCTTAAGAATATTTTTCTCCTGCGAAGTGCCGACAAAAGATATCTGTTCGGTAAGTCGATTAATCAACTTGTTTCTAAACGGGTTTAGTAATGCGTTTTAGATAATTCTGAAATGTATGCCAGTTTTCTGAAATTCGAACTACTACCGCAGTCTATCCAATTCTTATACAGACGGAATATTTAGTTCTATAACATCTATGTAGACCTAATCTTATGAATTTAAGATTTATAGTAAAGAAGTGCAACCTCGACACCCAATTGGTATAAAGAAGAAGGATTAAGCGAAGTGAAGTAAAGAAGTGCTTATTACAAGAAACAAACTAAAACTCCCATCATTAGTATTATGTATTTCCATTCAAGAAGGTCTCATTAGAACCGAGTCGAACTGTATTCTGTGGAAAAGAAGATTGTTCTAACCAATCATATACTATTGTGCTTGTGTCCTTACACTTAAGTACTAATGAAAATAAGTATTACACTATACAGGGTGTTAATGAAATGCAGGGACAAACTTCTAGGGCTTAAAGTATACATGAAAACATACATTTCTTGTTAATAAATGTATGGTCAAAAGTGTTTCCTTTCAGGGATAGAACTTCTCAAAGATTCTTTAATAAGCACCTAATACAGGCTAAATTTCCAGATGTGGTAGGATTGCTCCCTGGCGTCGGTGGTTAGCCATAGTAGCAGAATTAGGCCGACGTTAAATAAAAACAAACAAACAAACGAATGTAAGCAACTCAATTTACTACCTACTATTTGTTTCCATGACGACGGAAATTAATACGGGATAAATAAAGCCCTCTTTCTCACGTTTCAAATTCAAAGTAAATTTAAAATAAATTAATTAACAAAATGTTTCAAAACTAAGCAATAGAAATTTAAATGAATTGCTCCTTGTAACCTTTGCGGTAGCAGATATGGTCCAATGAGTCAGTCTATCGCCAACAATGCCGGCCCAAATGTTCACTGAAAATCTTTACTGGTATCCTTTTTGAACCACAGCATGGGGATTTTCATCGTCCCAAATAGGGCTGTTTCTACTGTTGAATATTCCTTCTTTAGTAAAAGATGCCTCGCCACTAAACAGAACGTTTACTTGGAATTCCGGATCCTCATTATACCGCCGCAGAAATTCCTGGCAAAATTCTACCCTTCTGGGAAAATCTGCTTGAACCATGGCTTGTACCTTCTGTGGATGGTAGGTTAACAGGAGCAATATATTTAAATTTCTATTGCTTAGTTTTGAAACATTTTGTTAATTAATGTATTTTAAATTTAATTTGAATTTGAAGAGTGCAAAAGAGGGCTTTATTTATCCTGTATTAATTTTCGTCGTTATGGAAACAAATAGTAGGTAGTAAATTGAGTTGCCTACATTTAGGCGCTTCTTAAATAATCTTTGAAAAGCTCTATCCCTAAAAAGAAACACTTTTGACGATACATTTATTAACAAAACATATTTGTTTTCATGTATAATTTAAGCCCTAGAAGTTTGTCCCTGCATTTTATTAACATCCTGTATAATATACATGCCGTGTCAGTTACAGTAGCTAATCTTTAGTCGAACTAGTATTATATGTACTGACAAAAAATTGATTCGAAAACTGTCTCTTCTGAAAGTAGTAACTTCGCAATGAAACGTTTTTATTAACACTTCGTATACATGGTATTCCATAAGCTGAGATAAAACGTTCCTAGCGTTGTTCAGCAGTGCATACTGAACACAAAACAGTTAAAATATTTAATTTTTCGCAGCCTCGTTTCTTTACACAAGCTTCTTGAAGTTTTAAATTCGAATGTTACGTATCTTCAACAATAGAGCTAAACTAATAGATATTATCGATGAAATGACTTGATTTTTGATCCTAGAAATTTAGATATGGCAACAAGGCAAATGGGAATACACATTTTCTGAGTACACTGACATGATTTGAATTCTTGGAGAGGTTAGTGGTAATTGTAAGGCGGCAAGGTTATATGCTGAAAGCTATCCAACTAAAAGACATCCAAACCACACAGTTATTAATCGCACTGACCAACGACTACGAGAGAAAGGAAGTGTTGGACTAAAAAGAGGTGGTGGACGTCGTTCATTTATGGTAAGACAGTCCAATATTGAATAAAATATATTTGATTTAATTAAGTGGGAGCCTACGAGAAGCGTACGAGGTATTTCTCGGATTGTAGACATACTGATGTCGACAGTACACAGAATATTACACAACAACCGCCTACATCATTTTCTAAAAACGAAAGTGCAACATTTATTACCACAGGATTGTAATGCACGAGTTAGGTATTGTAAATGGCTATTAATTCAACATAAGAAAAATCCGAATATTATACACAATATTTTATGGACAGATGAAGCTACATTTACGCAGGATGGGGTTTAAAATACTTATAATAATCATACGTGGACAGATGTGATTTTTCATGGAACTCATGTTCGAAGTCATCAATATCGATACGGTGTTAATGTTTGGGCAGGTATGGTAAATAATTATTTAATTGGTCTATTTATTCTGCCAAATCATATATCGTTTGTAAATGAAGATTTTCAAACAGTGCCTATAGGAAAATGTTCCACTGATAATTAGAAAAATTGTGTGATACCAACAAGATGGTGCTCCAGCCGATTATGGAATCATAGTTCGAGATTGGATTTAAAATCATTTTCCAGATTGGTGGATTGGTCGTGGGAGTGCTACAGCTAGGCCGCCAAGGTCACCTGATCTACCGCCCTTAGATTTTTATCTATGGGATTATCTGAAGGATTTGGTACAGGGTGGGCAAATTTCGATGTTTGTATAGGGTAACTCGGTAATTATAGGAGATACAAAAAAATGGAAGGCACGTTCTCGATCTCTTTTTTTGAGACAAATTCACTGGCGGAAACAAAAATTTGCTATCGTCTTTTGTTTTCGAGTTATAAACAAAAGTTCGATTTTTCGACTTTTAGACACATG
>JABXWE010042756.1:0-24275 GCA_014611495.1 Limonius californicus | reverse complement strand
AGACAAAATACCAAAAAAAAAAAACACAATATATGTAACACAAAAATATTAAGTATTTTCAAAGTAATCTCAATTTACTTTAATATACCCATTGCACCGTTCTAGACGTTTTGGAAAGCAGTCTGCTGGTGCCAAGGAAATATAGAATTGTAGATCTCAACAACTACATGTTTCATGACAAATGACTTCAAAATCAGTGCAGAATGGGCAGATGCATTGTCATACAACAAGAGCCATCTACACTTTTTTCATTATTGCGGGCACATTCAAGAAATGCGCTGCAATAAACTCTTCTTCACCTCTTAACGTAAAATGCACTATTTAGTGTTTATCATTCAGGCACAAATTCTTTATGGATCTCACCGTGGTTATCGAAAAAGGTAATCAGCATGGATTTGTAACTAGATTTTTAGAAATGAAAGCTTTTGGATTTTGGTGATAATTTTCCAATCCACTGCATGCTCTGGCAATTTATCTCATGCTCGTACTGAAATATTCACGATTCATCATAGTTCACGATGCAACTCTTCTCTGTTTTTGTTCATCGCTAAGATTGTGGGAAGAATGGACAGATCTTCCTCTTTCTCAAATCTTCGTGTAAAATTGTCTGCTTGCTAATGTTCAACTCGTCTGCCATTGTTTGAGTAGTCATTCGGCAGTCTTATGCCATAATTTCGCAAACTACTGTAACCAAATTTGTATTTTGAGAGATAGACAGGCGCCCGGTTCTAGCTTGATCTTGAACATTCTCACGCTATCTTTGAAACGCTTAATTACTCAAATACACCAGTACTATTTAAGATGAAGGAAATTGTTAGCTTTGCATAAGTTTCTGTTGCAGTTTTCTCAAATATTTACACACGTTACTCCATGACGACTGCCAGAAACGCAATAACGTCCTGCGTAAAAACTTACAGCTGTTCGATCTTCGCTTGACCACTCTCTATGGAGAAAACTGTGAACTATTACTTGCCGCTTTACTTTAGGTTTAATTTCGCTGTACTCCGCTGCTGTAGCGTCCATCCGGGAATTAAATTGCCAACCTTCGTATGTTGCAGTAAAATTATAATACTTCTGGTATTTTCCGTATAATTGCCATTTCTTACCAAACAAAATTTTTGTTCACTGTTTGTTTCTTGTAGTAAGGCTAAATATAGTGGCTCCTCAGTGTAGTCTATTCTAGATCATCTAACAATTTGCCGAATATTTTATATCGACAACCCGTGAACAACATAAAGGCGGCACAAATTTAAAAAGGAAAATAACTACATTTTTGTTCATTAATAGTTGTAAAAATTCATACGTCTCTGTTTTTCATTGAGTAAATACTCAATTACAACTCATTCAAGGTATGCGTATTTTCAGTACATTTTTTGTATTGGGCACGTTGTAACACACTCACCCGCACACACACGCACACACAATCTGTCCTACTTAATAGTGTTTCTTGTAAATATTTTCATACGTTCATTAATTAAAAACAACGTTCATTTTCGACGATTGTCTTGGGTATAGTACATATTATTTGTAATAATGTTGCTAATTATGGATATGTATTGATTAAATTGTTAACCTTAAAAAACGAACAATGTCGAAGGCACCAGCGGCTTAGCCAAAAAAGTTTGTATTAATAAATGAGTGTTCATTCGCGAAAAGTGTTTTAAATATATAACACCGGCCGTTGGCCGTGATAAATCAGAGACCCCGTATCCAACAAGGCGAAAAGAAGCATTTTGCATCGAACACACTTGCGTATCCATATACACGAGGTGGCAATTTAATTCCCGCATTGACGCTGTAGCACTGAAGTCACGTGAAATTAAACCAAAATAAAGCAGCATATAATAGTTCACAGTTTTATCAATTGTGGTCAAGCAGAGATCGAACAGTTGTTAGCGTTTTTATTAGTCCTCATGGAGCAACTTCGCTGTAGATTAAGTAGAACTCCAATAGAAACTTATGAAATGTTGAAAACTGTGTATTACGATAGCACCCTAGGTCGCACTGGTCTGCTTGAATGGTTTAAAGATTTCAAAGATGGACATAAAGATATTCAAGATGACACTAGATCGTCTATCCCTCATAAGGCAGGTTCCATCGCAAGAGTTAGTGAAACTGTGGGAAAAGATCGTGGAATGACTCTCCGAATGATGGTAGATGGGTTGAACATCTGTAAGAACACGATTTGTCGAATTTTACATAAGGCTGTCGCTTACAGTCACAGATAAGCAAAACAGAATAATTGCATCGTACTCAGACTTCGTTCAGACTTGCCACGACAATACCAATGTTCTTAATTGGTTGTAGGTTGTTACTAAAGTCAATTCCCAAAAATTAGTAGTGTTTTATTTCCTGCTGTGTTTTACCCTTTCCTGCTATAGACCAATGATGGTTGATCACATTACACCTGTTCATTAGATTCGACTCTGTATTTTTAAGAGGGGTGAGGGTAGAGATACCCAGGGACAGGATATGCGCAACTACAGCTGCCTTAAGGTCCATAGCCTCTACCTGGTCAAGACCGTTATGCGTGGTGAAGAGCCACACGCTACTCGACGTAGCCCTGTTTTGCAGAACATAAAGAATCTAGACCAGAGAAGGTCGATAAAAAATCTTCCTAACGACAGGCTGGTAACCTGCTCAGGCGAAAATAATTTACTCGAAAACTCAACAGTCGCGTCGGACCGGACGGATCTACAGATGACGAACATAGCAAAGAAAAAGGAAAACGAAAACGGACATCAAATTCCATAAAATTAACGATATGGAAATGTACGAGGTATTAACGCTAAAGAAATAGAAATAAACAACATTATGAAAAAAAAAGAAACATTGACCTCATGGTACTAACCGAAACCAAGAAAAAACTTAACGGAACTAAAGCTATAAATGAAAACCTCATGATTTGGAGCGGTACTCAACCACAAGGAAGACCTCGTGTTGGAACTGCAAAAGTGATTAGCAAGAAATACAAATACAAATACAAAAATGCGGCAAAAACTTATAATTTTATAAAGGAGAATATAATAGTGCTAAAATTAAAGACAGAAAGAGGACCTCTGACGCTGATAGGCGTTTATGCACCGGAAGAAGGAAGGAAAGAAGAAACAGAACAATTCTATAAAACCCTACAACAAGAATATAACAAAATTAACAAAAATAACTATATAATCATAGAGGGAGAGCTCAACGCCAGAGTTGGTAACACACCAGTAAACAAAATATTAGGTCCATATGGGGAGAACACAGGAAATTACAATGGAAAAGAACTCAGGAAAATTGTAATTTTTAACCACCTCCGAATTACAAATACGTTTTTTAGGAAAAAAGACATTAACAAATTTACCTGGAGTGCTAGAGGACATAGATCGATAATTGACTCAATACTCACAAATAACAAAGCGTCCCCGTTAGTCGAAGACTGTATGTATATAGAGGGTATGACATATCCACCGACCACTATCTGATAGAGAGCAAAATAAAAATCCCATTTAGATCGGTAAAACCCAAGATAATAGTGAAAGAAAATAGAACTTACAAAGTACACTTACTAAAACCAGACCAACATTCATATCAATCACGTCTAACAGACCTCCTAAGTCAAATTGATACAGAAGAAGACAGAAACAAAGTGGTGTAACATAAAAACAGCAATACAACAGACAGCAGAAGAAACACTCGGCACGCGAAGAAAAAACTCGTGAAGGAAAGGTGTAAAAGTGTGGAATGACCATTTAGCACAAGTAGTTAAAGAAAAACAAAAAGCGTATAAGCATCTTTTAACAAACAGAATAATGGAAGCAGAAATCGATTACAAACATAAGTGTGCAATAGCAAAAAGAGAAATACGAAAAGCACAGCGCGAAGCCTGGGACAAATATGTTGATGTATTACAAAAAGATGTACATGGAGCACAAACGAGAGCTTATAAAATAATGAAACATCTCAATAGAACTAAAAAAGATATGGCACGACTCAACATAATTGGCACGGAAGAATGGAAAGAACTTTATAAGAAGCTATGTCACAACGAAAATTCAATAGAGTATGGAAAGGAAAACAAGGAAGGGACCAAAAGTGATGATGAAATATCTATACAAGAATTAGAAGAGGCTATCAAAATATCTAAAAATCAAAAAGCAGCAAGTATTGATAATATTAACATGGAACTAATAAAATACAGAGGTTCACTCATAAGATTCAGGCTATTGCACCTAACTAATATGTGCTGGAAACAGCACACAATACCTGAAGAATGGCAATTTCTAAAGTGATATCACTCTTTAAAAGGGGAACTCGAGAAGGTTGCGAGAATTATAGAGGCATAAGTCTATTAACAGCCGATTATAAGATCTACTCTAAGGTTCTAATAAACAGACTACGACCAATAGCTGAAACAGTAATAAGCGAAGAGCAAAATGGATTTCGGAAAGGCCGATCATGTACAGATGAAGTCATAACATTGCAACTTATAATTGAAAAACGCCGCTAATACAATTTAGAAACACATATGGCATGGCTTTTATCGACTACACGAAAGCCTTCGATAGAGTGCTCCGCTCCAAACTGTGGAAAATATTAGAAGACAAAGGTATACCACCCCATCTAATAAGAGCAATAAAAAGCTTATATAATAATACAAAAATATTTATTGACACAGATGATAACTCATCTAGAGATGATTTTATTGATATAAATCAAGGTGTACGACAAGGCTGCGGTATGTCGCCAACCTTATTTAATATATATATTGACGATATCCTTAGAGAATGGAAGAAAGTGGCGCCAGCCGGAATCCCCATAAATCGCAATACCTCAATCAACTCAATTCTATACGCTGACGATCAAGTAATCATTGCACAAACTGAAGATGAACTCCAAACAGCAGTACACCGATTAAACACAATTTCAGAAGAGTACAACTGCAAAATATCTGCAACTAAGACTAAAATAATGGCCTTTAGAGGGAAAGATCCCATAAGATCCAAAATTGCGGTCAATAACCAAAATCTAGAACAAGTCTCCCACTTTAAATATTTAGGATGCGACATAACATATGATAACAACAAAGATATCACAAATAAACTCTCCCAATTGCAAGCAATGTGCGGTACAATACGGAAACACACCGGAAAGCAAGCAAGGAAGGAAACCCAGATAAAGTTCTACAATGCTATGGCGGTCCTTGCCTTGCTGTGTGGAAGCGAAGCATGGACGATGTCTGTTAACGACAAATCAAGAATTCAAGCTTCCGAAATAAGATTCTTAAGGGCAGTGAAGGGCTGCATGAGAGCGGACAGGATCAACAATAACGCAATAAGAAATGAACTACGAGTAAAAGCAGTACCTGACAGAATAAATCAACAAAGAACTAACTGGGAAGCACATATGCAAAGGATGGACATAACAAGACTCCCAAATCATGCCCTGAACTACAAACCCAAAGGAAGACGGGACGTGGGACGACCAAGGAAAAGATGGCGACTGGAGTCGGAACAGGCCCAGAGGCCTAACCCGTGAAAGCGATGATGATGATTTTTAAGATTATCTACTATAGCGAATCTGGGTAGTTAATGTTAGTTTGGGGGGTGTTCTATTTAATCCATTTTAGTTTAGTGTTTGTTTTAATAAATTCGTTTAGTATAGTTCTACAATTAAGAGGTTCCCATAAATATTTTTTTGTGTGTAATAGTAGACCAATCAACTATTTAAGTACCTAGCTATCTGAGTTTCTAAAAACATAGTTATAGTAATGAGAATAACTGCGCTAACAAATATTAGCGTGTATTCTTATTTCGATTCTGCTTGTTTTGTATGTCTGCTGGAGAAAGTATTAACGTACGAGCCGCCACTGGCCAGTATTATTTAAGTAATTCTAAATTACTGTTAGTATAATCGTAACCTGCATACGCAGTTCTTTTTCGATATTGTATTTGACGTTAGAACTGTATCTCATACAAATAGGAAACCAAGGCGACTACTGCACCTGACTTGTGATCATCATGCACATATTCTTCATCTTCTCTTTTTCTTCTTCTTCCTTTGACTAGGGATGTCTCCCTGTTTGTTTGGCCTGTTACTCCGCCGACGAAGAGATTCAGCTCTCTATCCATCTTCTCGGTGGTCGTCCTGGGGGTCTTCTCCCAGTTGGTATATTTGGTTTGCATATATTTGCTAATCTCTCTGCTCCCATTCGTTCCTCGTGGTTGTTCCATTCCTTCTTCCTAACCTTTATCCATTTCACTACGTCTTCCACCTTACATGTTCTTCTTATATCTATGCTTCTCTGTCTATCTCGCAGTGTTACGCCTAATATTGATCTTAAAACTCGCATCTCTGTGGTCCTCATTTTTTGTTTCGTTGCTTTGGTCTCTGCACGCGTTTCGTTAGCATAGGTTAAAATTGGACTAATGGATTAATATATTTGCACTTTGCTTTCTACACGCATGTATTTGTTATGCCAAATTGTATTATTCAGGCAGCCTGCTATTGGCGCTACCTTCGTCGCTTGTTTCCTTGCCTCATTTATTAAATTTCTAGTACCTGACACTTCAATTCCCAGATAGTCGACAGTCATCACCTGCTCTATTATTGTTCCTTCGTGTTCTAGCTTACACCTTATAGGTTCTTTGGATGTAACCATTGCGTTAGTTTTTGCTTTCGATATCTCCATGTTATACGGTTTTCCAGTTTGACTGAGCTTGTCTTTGCAGATCGTCTTCATTGTTGGGCTATTAGTACAGCGTCATCTGTATAACACAGTACATTGATGTTTTTATTTCCCATTCTGTAGCCTTCGCTATTCGTCTTCTTAGAATGCTTAATTTCCTACTAGACTAGAGGGATCTACTTTCCTATGCCTGTGTTGCACGTTTAGAGTACCACAGACATAGAGAACTTACAGCTTAACGTGGGCTCCGAACCAACGGAAGTGTAAACACTTCTACTCCACAGAATATTTACTAGGCAGAGTACCTCGCTAGTTTGCTATTGCTTTGCCAGGAAGAACGGCTGTTAAAACTCCGATGTTCCGGTACTGGGAATTGAACCCAGGACCTTCAGCGTAGAAGTCTAACGTGCTAACCTCTAGCCCACGGCCGCCTCTATGTACATATTATACATAGATAGTCCTACACAATGTTCTATCAGATATTCCAAAAAACAAGCCAGAACATTTATATTTTGGTTCTGTTCTATTATTTAACATCGACCCCAAGATCTAGAAACTATTATATTTTCTTAATTGCAGTATATTGGAATAACAAAATTAAAAACTATTCAAAAATTACGATAACGATGGGGGATCATCGCCATCTGGGAGTTGACATTGAGGAAATATTTAAAAATGTATTTTAGGATATTTAGGAATTTTCTTTTTTAGGTAATGTGGTATGGAAATTGCTCATATAGGAACATACCTTAATAATCACTGTAAAATTTCAAACGTTTTTCTGTAAAATTTCAAACATTTTTGTAGATTAGACATTAATCTTTCCAATTTTCTTTTAATATCTGTTTTTTGAAAAAGATAATATATTGTTGTTCAACTACATACATTTTTCAAGCAATGAAATCCATAATCAGGTTCATTTATACCTTCTCATTACACAGCTGTCACCTCGCTTTCCTTAACTTCACCTAAGAATCTTCGCAGAGTTTGAAACTATAAGTATTCAATAACTCGACTGCCAAATGTAAATTTGTCGAGAGAATGTAAACATCACACCGAGCAATTACTAGAAGTTATGTTTATAATTAGGCAGTGACAATATTTCTCCAAACGGAGTTCCGCTAATTCTAAGTAAACAGAAGAGATGGAAAGGCGTTGGTAAATAAGCTGAGAACTGCTATAAGATATCTAGAAGTTCCATGTATCCTTCTTATTCCTCATTAGAGAATTTCTGTTAAGTTGCAAAGTACTCTGCTGTTTATAATTCGTCAAAAAGAAGTTTTTGGATTTTTATACACACTCAATTACTAAAACAAAAGCCTACAATCGAGAGGGCAACAATCAAAGAGAGCTAATTTTTCCCTTCGAATTCCGTTCATATTTTTTCCAGTTCTTTAGCTGATTTCCGTCCTAATTGTACGTGACCCAATCACAAAACAATTTTTTCTTCTCTTTACACCGTGTTCATCTCAAAATAGGCGTAAACTGTATTAAGTTAGCTATCAGCTAATTCAGCGCTTCTTCTAATCGCCTTCTTCCTTTCTCCGATATCACCGGTTGTCGATTCTAGCGCCATTGCGGCGGTAATAGGTACTAATTGCGACAGGTCCGAGGGAACACTCATCCCTTTTTACCAATTAATTGACTCGTGATAATTAAGCCAACCTTGTTAGCGAATCCCCGAGGCTGAGTTATAACGATTGTGTGCACCTCCAACCCCGCTCCCTACTCATCCCACGCAACACAAGGTTGTTGCTGCATGCAGGTTAGGTCAAAGGGCACTAGCGGATCCCTTTTTACCTTCCCTGTTTCTCATGTCCTGCGAAGGGATCTTGCAACTCGTTCAAAAGACAATTAAAAGTTTCTTTTACAAATAATCGGATTTTTTTGCCTTTAGTCATAGAAATTATGAAATGGATCTATTTACCTTCGTAATTTGTTTATATATTTGGAATAAGGTACTTTAAAATAATTTAGATTTAAATATTAATTTAATAAGTTATTTGATGTTGCTTCTTAGTAGTATTGTAAGGCTTAGGCTTAGATAATTAATTTTTGAAAATTAAAAAAAATGGTATAATTTTCGGTTTTGTAATGCAATTGATCCTTTCTCTATTCATCCTGTTAACCTAGAATCTTGTGAAAACCTTCTACATGTTCGTGAATAGTTTTATCAACTATCAACAATAAAAATTTTGCTCTCTTACATCGCAGCTAAAATGGGTACAAATAATAAATATATAGACATTCATAGGCATACAACAGAAAACATATGTACATGAATGTTCCTATACGTCAAAATTTCAATAATGATTTTAACAGATATAATTTTCTTTTCTTGTGTGTTCAGTTTTAATTACTTTTGGAGAAAAATGAAAATTCAAGCAATAAATACTTTGTTCATCTTCCCATGCGTATTCTGCGAGGGATACAGAGGTCCTCGTTCCTATGGCTTTACCTCGCGTTTAACGTACCGCAGATATAGAGGACCTACAGCTTACTGTGGATTCGTAAGCAGGGAAACTTCAAACATCATTACTTAATGAAAGATTTACTAAGCAGGAAGTCTCACTAGTTTATCATTCCCTTATCTTTTCATCCATTCTCGTCCGATCCTGCGCTGATGGGATTTAAAACCGAGACATCTCATCCGTTAACCGACTACAAATGATAGCAAGTACGCAGAGAAACAAGGCTAAAAGGACAATTTTCGAAAACATATTAGTGAAAGAACCTACTATTATTAAATTATGAAAAATCATTTGATAAAAATGAATTATGAATTGATTTTTTTGGTTATATACACCGTAACCATGGGTCATTGTAATTTCCTATAATTCATTCTATTGCTTCCATTATTATTGCAGCAATTGGACAATTACGAGCACTTTGGTCCGGGAAATTTTATAAATGTGCTTTAGAAAAATGAGAATATACCTTGCGGCCTAATTTTAAACCCTTTGTTGAATTTCAATCAGTTCTTCCCCGTCATATTTCACACTTATCTTAAGTTATAGGTCGTTGTGGGTAACGATGTCAGGGAAAGAATTCCGCTCGTACACCTTTTTCAGAATCCCTTGCACACCCCAACACGCCTAACGAGCGTTGTACCACGCTTTTGTCTGATTAGATAAAGGCATGCTTAAAACAACAACAGATACCTCGCGCTAATGAAAGACCCACTCCCTATCCCTTTTCGCTCCCTCATCATCCACCCCCGGCCCATCTTTTGCCTGGTTACACATCGCAAGCCAAGATAAAGGAAAACTCATATTAATTGCATCTTTAATGGAATAGCATTTGCGGAACTAATCCAGTAATTGGTGAAGTTGTGGGTTCATAATGAAACTGTCAGTCGCGGACACGTAATGACAAAATGGCGTCCGCAACTCTATTATTAAATTCTTATTATATCGCCGACGGTAAGGCATCTGCAAATGATAATTTAATTTCGCTCCAAATATCCGAATTTCAATATTTCGATAGGAATTATTCCAGTCGGAACCTACATCATTAATAACACAATAGATTTTTCCACAACATTATTTAAAACACAAATCGTTAAAGGAGGAAGAGAACACGGCCAAACAAAATGGCACGATTATTATTATTTTCCAATTTATCAACGAGGGATAATTTTCCCTAAATATAAGATTCAGTTATAATAATGGGCATATTAGTAAAATTGTTAAGTCGCTTATTGTTTTTATTCACTATGAAAAGCCTTATGCGCCTCGAGAATGCTTACATCGTCTCCAGAGGCTTTGCCATTCCTACTAACAATTCTGAAAGTCTAGTTTCGTTAGGCAGCGCAGAACCTGTGACATGATTTCTTGAACTGTATCTATTGTGCCTTAATGATGACCTTTTAATGGTTGTTTAATTTTCACAAATAAAAACTAGAAGCAGTATATGGATTACGGACAGAAATTTCGTTTCGGCTAAAAACTCTCTAATCGGTAGGGAGATGTGACTCGGAGAATTGTCGTGTTATAAATTCAAGAGACGGCGGTAGCAGGTTGCAAAACCCTCTTCCCCAAACGCTCAAGGACCTATCCGCAAGGAGTTTGATCCGCTGTCTGGTTTTGCGGTATGAAGTATTTGTGGACGATACCACGACGAGTGTGGATTTGATTTTTGATTAACTCATGCAATTTTTTTTCAGCCAAGATGATAAAGAGATGTGCTCCTCTACTCTACTAGCATAAAATTTACTAAACTTTTATATAAACAAATTAGTGAATTGTTTTGAACTGCATAACTTGTCCAAGTTTGGTTCTAAATGAGTAACCGGTACCTTCAGTTCACGTTCAATGTTGAGTTGATTTCTGTATTTCTATTTTATGCAAACTCCTGCAGAAAAACCAACTTTACAAAAATAATCTGCATAGATATCTTGAATATCGCTGAAAATTGTCTCTTCTTTCTGTGCTTAATGTTAGTGTGTAAATCAATGAATCGTTACTCTTCTGCCAACGATAAATCTCCAGGTTGTTCTTCAAGCGGGTTTGTTATCTACTCGTATTTTGCCAGAAGACTATCATTTTCCAAAAAATAGCGTTTGAAAGTTGTAGATAATGTTTTTAAATCTTCTATACACCTATATGGCTTGGTTTGTTAACGTTAATAAATGTTTTTCATTAATAAACATTTCTTTGTCTTCTGTGTTTGTCTTATTTGACCAAAGTTACAATTTTCGCGAAAACCCGTTAATTTTATCTGATAGTTGTATTATATGAGTACTATTTCCTTGCAACTGGGTATTTTAAATATTTAATTTTTCAAAAATGTCGGTCTAATAAGCCAGTTTTATTATGAACAGTTCGCCAACAAAAATCTCGGCGTCTTTCTGATTTTTTTCTTTCAAAAACGCAATACCACATAATACCAAATGGAGTACTGGACTGATGTCCTTCGAAGCGAGTGATTCCCTGTGTATCATGCAATGGTGGCAAGTAGCATTTGGATTCTTTATGGGTATAAGTGCTTGTAGACCATCATATTCCTGCCATCGCCTGTGCCACATCACGACAAACACCAACACGGTTTTTCGATTCCAGGCCAGAGTTTACTATATAATTATCAGTTTTTTTAAATAGATCCGCACCTGTATATATTATTATTATTCGGGAAGAGGATTTTGGTGTTTAATATGCGTTCTATCATTTCGACCCTTAATGGTTCTTTTGTAACTTATGAGCCCTTGCCTAGTTTAGAGGAATTGTAGGCTGTTTGTAAACCTTAACATATCCCTGGATTTTGCGTCCCTTATTTCGATAGGTGTCATAACGTCCTTGCCGAAGATTTGTTGTCTGCGGCGACAGGCAACGTTGCGTAGGCATAGGATATGCTCAGCTGTTTCTGCTGTCTCGTTAAATGAACGGCACATTTGGTCTTCAGCTTTGCCAATTTTGAACAGATGGTATTTTAGTAATTAATATGTGGCCTGTAAAAAGGCCAATGATAGTTCCACCTTGCTGGGAGACAAAACAACTTTGCTTTCTTTTGCGAAACTGTTATGAACTGTATTGCCTGGCGTGTTTCCCTGACGAGTTTTCCCATTGTAAGGCTTTCATTTGTTTTGTGCTGCTTTTCTATATACCACAACAAAGTTCAGGTCCAATACGAGGCGTCATTGTTCCACGTTTTGCGAGTTCGTCGGCCCTTTTGTTGCCCGGTATGTATTGGTACCCACCATAAGGTTACCTGGATATTGTTTCAGGTAATCTATGCCCTCCCAGACAAATGTAGACTTCTAAAGCTTTTATTGCTGCTTGGTTGACCGTGTCAATTGTTGCACTTTTGTACATTTTGCTGAGGTTTATTCTCGTGCAGAGGTTTATTGCATAAACCTCAGCTTGGAAGATGGTAGTTCTGGCACCAAGAGGTTCGAAAGTTTGGCACCTAGACCATAAACACCCTCGATCCAGTTCCTCCACCTTCCATCTTCGAAATATCGGTATACCACTTGAGGGATCCCCTCTTGAAGGATGATCTTCCTGAGATCTACACTTCCCGCTCTGGTATGGTCACTCTGAATGGTTGGTCCAAACAGTATTTTATTGGCATAAAATCCAAAATGGTTTAGGCCGTTCGCTCTAGATGGGCGCCTGTAGTTCTTTTCTGAACTTCTGTCCAGAAAAATAAGTCCTCGCGTATAGATGCATTACAACAGTAACAAACGTAGGCGTCGTAGGCTGTCAAATGCGTATCTTTGATAATATCCATTGCCTCGTCTAGCTGAATAGTAAATAATTTGTTTGCAAGTTTCGAAAGAAGCTGTACCTGCAGATCTCTGACATATCATCAATGCGCCTACTAATATTACTATTTGATACTTGTATTTTCTGAGTCTCTTTAGCATAACTATATCCAAGCGCTGTTGCGATAATATCAACGACAGCAGCAAGAATAAGATTTTCCGCAATAGTGTGAAGTTTCTTGCACTAATTATGCGATACGCAACTTTATACAATGCAAGCAGAGCTTTTTGAGGCAACGACAAAACTGTATTAAGGGCTAATTTCTGATTATTAAACTCTTTCAATTTCTTCGTAAAGAAATCCCAAGATTTATTTTCATGATCTTTCTGCTTTGTCTGCAAATGTCGCTTTAGTTTATTTGGTTTATTGTTAGCAAGCCAAACTATTTAAACAGATTGCACACTGTTACACCGCTAACGACTGTATATATAAAACCAATATTCAAATACTTGTCACAGTATTTCCTAGTTGTTGTTTTAGGAGTGTTGGCCGCTTCTTTATGTACATACGCAGATGTACTTTACACTTATACCCGATTAAATATTTTTTTTTTACTTGAAAAATATTTGTACAAACTTTAAATCACTCAGGCTCACCAGAACGCAAACGAAATATTACGCGTCTACTTGCAGCTACGTTTACTATTAACCTAACCTAACTGAACATGTATCACGGTTTTATAGGTTCGGTCCACACTGACACAATTTGTGTGCGTGTATCATAACATATTTAAAAGGGGGTCCGCAAAACCTAAACGTTTGGGAAACGCTTCCGAAGCCACCTGCACCTTATTGGTATATCTCCTATTGATACTTCGTGCATAACATTCAGTTCGATTTTCAAGTGATCCAAGAATTGTTGACTAATAGACAAGCAATTCCGTTTCTTCTTCTTTAGCACCATCGTTGCACAAAGTTTTCTGATGCCTAGCACGCCAGTCAAAATAGTATTATTAGTAGTAGTAATAGAAGTTTGGAGTTAATCCTTCCAATTATCTACCATCTGTCTTTGCCTAAATGAGCGCAGCTTCAACATACTTTCATCCATTTTCGATGTAGACACCGTGTAGAAAGACGTTTCGTGTGAAAACCTTTTTGTTTACCCTAGTATTAGGCATTCGACGTATATGGCCCAAACATCGTATTCTTTACCTCTTGATCCACCCTATCAGGTCTTCATCCTGGAGAAGTTGTTTTAATTCATGATTCATCCTCATTCGCCATTAATTTTCATTTTGATCAGGTAGTGGCCCAAAGTTTTTCTTACCACTCTCCTTTTAAAGCGATTTAACAGTTCTATGTTTTTTAAGGGGTGTATAGTCAAGTTAGTAACTACTGTTATGTGACAATTGCCAAATTATAAAGCTCAATTAAAATACTGCAATCATCAAAATGCTTCTCACTAAAGAACGTAAAATGTGTATGACTGAATCTCTCGATTTATGCAGTACCACATTATATTGATGAGTTTTTTCGAAGATTTCTCGAATGGCTTTTCCTGAAGTTAACATTGATTGAAATGCCAAAAATGCTTGAAATTAGTTTAGAGATATAATAGACAGTATATCACGTAAATATGGAAGTGGCATACAATCCATTTATAATAAAGAGATTCTTGAACATGTAAGGTAGCGTATGGCGATCGAACTATACTTTTATAGGAATGTTTGCATGAACTGGAGGTATCTCACTACAAAATACCGAAGGAAAATCATAAACAGTATGCATACAAAACACTCTCTTACATTTTTTCTGTTTTCGTATTGAAAAACACAATATTTAAGAAACCTATTTATACCTAGAACAGGGTTACTCAAGAATGTGCCAATACTACCCCTTCAGCAGATTTTTAAAAAATAATATTAAAGGTCGTGTAGGTTTATGTTTGCATGCTAATGGAAGTCATTTCCAACTACAATTGCAGTATGTAATAAACAATTATTAACTTTAATTATGACTACTCAGAAAGGGTTGTTTAGAAAACCAAAGGAATCTATCTAAAAAAGAATTCCACGGAAAGCTATAGATGCAATAAATGAGGGATCATGGATTGAGTATAAAAAATTAATTAAGTCGGTTTGCTGGAAATAAACAATATTTATAATTTTTTTATACATTCTATTGCTTAAAACCAAAAGTCAACACAAACTATATAGAAAATGAAACAGATGATATAGGTTAGTTAACATTTTATTATAGTTTACTAGATTTGAATGTTTACAGTTCTCTATTTTATATTTTTGTTAAACATAGCAGTGCAACCATGTCGGGTTGCAGGGATTACATACGCATGTTGAGATTTTTTTTGTAAAGACGTACGGAAGCGTTTGTGTGTTTGGATATAGATATGCTAAAGAGATTCAGAAAATACCAGTATCAAATAATAATATTAGAAGGCGCATTGATGATATGTCAGAGGCTCTGCAAGAGCAGCGTCTTTCGAAACTTACAGACAAATTATTTGCTATTCAGCTAGACGAGGCAATAGATATTATCAAAGATACACATTTGACAGCCTACGTTCGTTACTGCGATAATATAACTATAAGTGAGGACTTATTTTTCTGCACAGAAATTCAGAAAAGAACTACAGGCGCCGATCTAGAGCGAACGGCATAAACCATTTTGGATTTTATGCCAATAAAATACCGTTTGGACCAACCATTCAGAGTGACCATACCAGAGCGGGAAGTGTGGATCTCAGGAAGACCCTCCTTCAAGAGCGGATGCCTCAAGTGGTATGCGGATAGTTCGAAGATGAAAGGTGGAGGAACTGGATCGGGGGTGTTTATGGTCCAGGTGCCAAAATTTCGAACCCCTTGCTGCCAGAAGTACCATCTTCCAAGCTGAGGTTTATGCAATAAACCTCTGCACAAGAATAAACTTCAAGAAATATATAAAGGAGCAACAACTGACATTCTCACAGTCAGCAAAGCAGCAATAAAGACTTTAGAAGCCTACATCTGTGAATCTAAGCTTGTCTGGGAGGGCATAGATTACCTGAAACAACTGGCTAACAATATCCAGGTAACCTTATGGTGGGTACCAGGACACGAGGGCATACCAGGCAAAACAAAAAGGCCGATAAACTCGCAAAACGTGGAACAATGATGCCTCACATTGCACCTGAACCTTGTTGTAGTATACCGAAAAGCAGCACAAAACAAATGAAAGCCTCACAATGGGAAAGCTCGCCAGGAAAACACAAGGCAATACAATTCATAATGTTTTCGCAAAAGAAAGCAAAGTTGTTTTGTCTTTCAGCAAGGTGGAACCATCACTGGCCTTTTTACAGGCCACACATTACTAAAATATCACCTCTTCAAAATTGGTAAAGCTGAAGACTAAATGTACCGTTCATTTAACGAGACAGCAGAAACAGGTGAGCATATCCTATGTCTACGCAACGTTGCCTGTCGCCGCAGACAACAAATCTTCGGCAAGGACGTTATGACACCTATCGAAATAAGGGAAGCAAAATCCAGAGATATCTTAAGGTTTACAAACAGCCTACAATTCCTCTAAACTAAGCAAGGGCTCATAAGTTACAAAAAAGCCGTTAAGGGTCGAAATGATAGAAGGCATATTAAACACCAAAATCCTCTTCCCGAATAATAATAATAAATACAGGTGCGGATCTATTTAAAACAACTGCTAATTATACAGTAAACTCTGGCCTGGAGTCGAAGAACTGTGTTGGTGTTTGTCCTGATGTGGCACAGCCGATGGCAGGAATATGATGGTCTACAAGCACTTTTCACCCACAAAGAATCCAAATGCCACTTGCCACCATTGCATGATACACAAGGGATCACTCGCTTCGAAGGACATCAGTCCAGTACTCCATTTGGTATTATCCATTGTAATTTCTGTGGTAAATTATAGAAAAACAAGGCCTTTAACGGCAATACTATTTTCTTCAATGTGCAATGATATGGACGCTGACCATTCACCACTACTGTTTGATTGCGAATCTCGGTGGTTATCACGTGGAAAAATTATATAACGGGTCTTTGGGCTCAGACAGGAAATATATGTGTTTTTGAAAGAAGAAAATCACAAAGATGCTGAGAATTTTGTAGATGAACTGTTCATAATGAAACTGGCTTATTTGACTGGCATTTTTGAAAAATTAAATATTTGAAATACCCAGTGGCAAGGAAATAATACTCATATAATACAACTATAAGATAAAATTAACGAGTTTTCGCGAAAATTGGAACTTTGATCAAGTAAGACAAACAGTGAAAACACAGAAGTGTTTATTAATGAAAAACATTTATTAACGTTAACAAACCATAAATGTATGTGCCATTTTTAGATGTATAGAAAATTTAAAAACATTATCTAAAACTTTTAAACATTACTTTTTGGAAAATAATAGTCTTCTGACCAAATACGAGTGGATAACAAACCCGCTTGAAGTTAAACCTTCAGATTTATCGTTGGAAGAAGAGGAACGATTCATTAATTTAACATTAAGCACAGGAAGAAGAGACCAACTCACAAGAGGAATTTTCAGCGTTATTCAAGATAGCTATGCAGATTATTTTTGTGAAGTTGGCTTTTCTGCAGGAGCTTGCATAACATAGAAATGCAAAAACCGGCTCAACATTGAACGTGAACTGAGGGTAGCGGTTACTCATCTAGCACCAAACTTGGACAAGTTATGCAGTTCAAAACAAATCATTAATTTGTTTATATAAACGTTTAGTAAGTTTTATGTAATTTTAGATTATAGTCGTAAGTAAATGCTAAACATTAAGCATTAAGTTAAGATATTTCGTATTAGTTTCAATATACTAGTTTCTGTTCCACTATTTTTCTGCAGCGTCCCGTTTTGCGGACTTTTTCGCCTCACCAGGGGACGCGCTCCACTGTTGGCAAACGCTGTCCTACGATTAGTATGGTGTGGACGTATTGTGGTATCATAAATTATGATATTGTTAGTGGGTTTCCTCTTCTTCTTAGAGTGCTTTATCTCTCACGAGACGTAGCGATCTTCTCTGCACTCCTATGCCTGTGTTGGGCGTTTTTAGAATGTCAGAGACATAGAGGACCTACAGTTTAACGTGGGTTCCGAACCACGGGAAGTGTAAACACTTCTACTTCAGAGAAGATTTACTAGGCAGAATACCTCGCTGGTTTGCCATTGCATTGAGAGGGAGAACGGCCGTTAAAAATCCGATGTTCCGGTGCCGGGAATTGAACCCAGAACCTTCAGCGTAGAAGTCTAACGCGCTAACCTCTAGCCCACGGCCGCCTCTGGGTTTCCTCTACAAATAAAAAATGTTAATAATGAACATGTGCTGCTGTTAGATATTTTGTTATTACTTGGTCTGATTCTCTGGCTCTCTAGTGTGTGTTATTTTCAAAGTTCAATGAAGAAATTTAACATTTTTGTTAATTTCACAGTCTAGCTGTTGGATTCCATACATTTCATTTGACATTGAATTATAAAACAAGTGGTATTAGAATATTTGACGGACAGCCTGTAACCGCTAAGTAATTAACATTACCAAATAGCTCTAATGCAAACGTTCTTCAGCCTAAAGAAACATCAACTTTTACAAAGCGCAAGAAATTTCGGAAACTCGTTTGATATCTATAACCGGCATACATCCCCATGGCTTGTAAACTGGCATATTCAGAAATCAATGTTTTGTATTCTTGATACTGAATTTACTCGTGACAGCTATACAATAATTAGTAAAACTTATAAACTGGATGGCTTAGTACACACACATGTTTTGTTTTCGATAACTAAACTGTAGCTAAAATTTTGTTATAAAAGTTACAAACATTACATAGTTTACAATTTCTTTAACTACAGTAATTAAGAAATGTGAGGAAGCATTATGTTGAGATGTTTAAACATTAGTAACCGTTTCAACCTATTTTTTAAAATCTGACAATTGCGAACAAGGCAATAAATTGCTCATTCTGTTGCTGATTGACATCAATGCGAACTTCCTTAGAGAGGAAGTGCATGTCAGTAATTTAAAGTCAAAATCGATAATAGTTAACATTGGAATTTAATTATTAATGGGTGAATGTCTGGCGGAAGCGGGTCACCAGGGTGTTTGAGCGGAACTCGAACCGGAATTGGGCGGGCCATTTGAGCTCTCAGACGACAACTCCACGTGTGTCAATATTTCAAATCGCGTGCAACAACGACCTTTTATATGTCACTGCCACCCCGCATACGTGTGCATCTATATTGGATTAAGACCACAACAAAATCGCGAGTTTAAATCTTTTTTGCCGAAAGTTAACATTTCACGGTCTCAATCTGCGCTCGCCCGACCGGTTCGCGTTCGTTCATTAATAAAGAATAAATGAACAGTGTTGTAAAGAGTAAGGCTAGGTATTTTGGGCTAATTTCCTCTTTGTAATGGGGTGACAAAATCCAATAACGGCATTTGTGAAGGTTTAGAATGGAACAGGAAAGAAATTAGTTTCGGCGGCCTTTCGGTCGGATGCTAGCGGGGCAGGATATTGAACAGGTTATATATGGCTTTGGGAACTCAATATTGCGCCCTCTGTCATGTCCGGTCCTCTATAATACTTGTTTGATTATTGTTTTACTGGTTATATTTGATATTTGATATATGAGATCTCTATCATATATAGAAACAGTTTCAAACACAGATACGGAATATTGGCTATAGATATATTCAAACCTCAAAGTTTATTGGATTGATTCACATGTTCTGAATCGTTATGTGCGCGTCTTCTTGTACAAACTCATTAAATCATAATATTTCAGGTTCTATACAGCATGGCCCTGATATACCGGTACAATATGTTCAAACAAAAAGGTACAAGCACTTTGCAAGCTGAGTCATTCCATATAGGGCCAACCAATGTTTGAACCACCACGTTACAGATTTCAATGAAAATTACAGATAAATCATAAATATAGAAAAATATAAATTCAGAGTATTGAAATATTTACAGCTATACAGTTATAATGTGTCAAATGATGAGCATTTTCCTGTTTCAAGCTTACAGTTATTAGTTTCACTAAATGTATATAAATGTATTATATAAATGTATTGTGTTTTCAGTCAGTATAAAACTTGTTTAAGTTTTTTTTATCTTATTTACATAAAAATAAACACCGACTTTCTTGAAAAACTGCAAAACAAAATTTGAAGGAAACATGTTTGTAGATGAGAAGGTTCAAACATTGGCCGGATACGAGGGCTGTTCTCTTTCCGCTGAGCCTATCTAGCAGGCTGTGATATTTTGAAACAAATGTTTCTTGACATTTTAACGTAGTTGTTTACCAGTTTAATTACAGTTAAAGTTGTCTTGGAGGTTTTTAAAATACATAATTTTGAAATCACCTTCTCCCCAAGAAATCATGGAATTGAATACAGAGCCTTATCGAGCTGTGATTTTTTACAATTTCACGTGTGGATTAAGCCGTAAAGAATATTTTGAGGAAATCAATCTAGTGTTTAGTGACAAGTCGTGTTCCTTAGTTCCCGTAAAGCGGTGGTACAACGAATTACAACGTGGTCCACTTTCTTTAAAAGACAACTTTCGAGCTCCTAAGCCAAAAACGGCAGTTACCTAAAAGAATATTGGTCTTGTACGAAACATGATTGAAGAGGACCGACATGTTACTGCCAGGAGTATTGAAATTGGTGTGAAAACAACTAACACCATTTTACACAAACATTTGATGGTACACAACCACTGTGTTTTGAGCCGGGTCTGACTGATTTTCATGCGTTCAGATAACAAAAACATTATTGTGCTGTTGAAAAATTTTTCACCCGTTGCGTTGTACGTGATAATGTGAAGGTGTGGTTAGAAATATATTGCTGATTTCTACAAATTAGGCGAGTACAATGTTAATTAAAGCATCCTAACCTCTCATAACCATTACAAGTCGACACTGACTTTTGTTTGACATATTGGCCATCTCTCCCTAGTATTTGGGGTAGATGGCCTACAGCCGGTAGGAATAGATGGCCACTTATTTTTTACGTCTGTTTATTCGTATTTTGACTCCGTTTTTAATTTATTGCAGAAAAATGCCAAGGGAGTATAAAAGAAAAAACTAAAATCGTGGTAGTTATGCTGAAGAAAGTCTGAGGCGAGCAATCGAAGCTGTCTGAGACGGTTCTTCAGTAAACAGTGCCTCAAACAATTATTGCATTCCTAGAAAAACGCTTGAAAGAAAGATAAAGAATAATGTATCTACAACTCGTAAACTGGGCCCAGACAGCAGCTTGGGGGAAGTCAATGAAAATAAATTAGTGCGCCACATTAAAAAGGCGCAAAAATACGATTTCCCTATAACGGTGCCAGATGTTCGAAAGCTTGCCTATAATTTCCGTGAAAACCTACATGTTAATCATAAATTTAACAAAGAAAAAGGAATCGCCGGTTCCGATTGGTTTAGGTTCTTTTTCAGGAGACATCCCGATTTATCAATTCGAAAAGCTGAAGGTGTGTCCCTCGGGCGAGGTGAGCGGATGAATCGCGTTGATGTGGGGAATTTTAAACTTTTGCGAGAGACACTGGAAGAAAATGAGCTTTCCCACAAACCTGGTTCCATCTATAATGTCGATGAAACCGGTCTTCAATTGAATGATCGACCAGGGCATGTATTAGCTGAAAAAGGAGCAAGAGACATTACTATGACATCTGGGAAAAAGGGTGAGACCATCTCGTGCATAGTCTGCTGTAGTACCGCAAGTCTATGTCTTCAAAGGCAAGAACTTAAAGACCGAGACCTTGACGGGCATTCATCTCATTGTTCTTATGTTGACCTTTTAGAAACAGCTGAGGCAAATAACGTTACTTTGTTGTGATTACCTCCACATACCACCCATTATTTGCAACCGCTTGATAGGGCTTTTTTTAAGTCGCTGTTACTACTATCAAGCTTGCTGAGAATGGATGCAGGTTCACCCCGGAAGAAAACTAGGACGACTGCAGTTTGGTGAACTCCTAAGGAAAAGTTTGGGAAAGTCAGCCACCGTTGGAAATGCAATGTCGGGCTTCAAAACCATGGGAATATTTCTCTGGAGCCCTGTTTGCATACCCGATCATGCTTACACAATTTCCGATCAAATAATAAACACCCAAACTACAGAAGATCGGAGAACACGTACGCAAGTAACAAACGTTCAACATATGAACTCCCAGGCAAGAGGCACTGAAGCGACACGAGAAGCAAATGCTCAACCAACACACAATCAAAATGCAAATACTACTCTGTTGGATGCCATACCATCTTGTAGCCATGCATTTACAGCCGCTTGATGCACAACTCCGGTCGAAGGTACGTCTGTTCCAGATTTGACCTCTGGAAAGCTTTTAGACCAGATTAACCCTACACCCAAACTTGTCTCTGCAAAAAACGAGCAAAGTTCGTTGCTACTTTATTAACATCTCCCGAACATATTGCGATTGTAAAAAATAGAGCCACAAAGAAAACAAGCCAACAAAGAAGAACATTCAAGAAAAGAAAACTGGAAAAGAAGTTGCTCGAAAGAGGAAACGCTCACCTTCACCAAGGTTCCTAAATAGATGTAACTGTTACCCTATTTACTTTACTTTACGAACCTTGCACCTTCACCCTATTTGTAACTATGCAAGACAGTTTGTATTTTTCAGTAACATTACACAGTAGTAGCTTAAGATTGTCAATGGCTTGGGGTTGGGAGGTTACTATTAAATTAAATATTCGAAATGAACTCCCTGCATCTGAATACAAGCTTTTGCTCGGCACATTGACGATTTTCGACCTCGATCAAAAATCCCTGGGACTCTTTTAACAGAATTGCCAGCATTTTGAATTATATCCACTAGGTTCGCTATTCGTACATACTAAATTTTTAAGATGTCCGCAAATGTAAAAGTCTAAATGGTTCTGACCCGGAGATCTAGGTGGCCAAGGTATTGGACTTGCTCTTGCAATACATAGTTGGGGATAGCTGTTATTAAGAAATTGTCCTGTAGCTAAGGCAAAATGTGTAGGCGCCCCATCGTGCTTAAACCAGGAATGACGTCGTGTTATGAGTGGCACATCGTCTGAAAGATCTGATAACGAATTCTTTAAAAACAGTTCGTAAATCTCTCCATTAAGTCGGTTAAGTAATTCAAACGCTCCAATCAGATTATCACCACATCAAATATTATCCGCAGTTTGTCTTTGGTGGTCAACATGACTGTTGTGAAAATTAAGAAAGCAAGCTTGGTCTGTATAAAGCATGCTACTAAACAATTCAGGATTCTGGACAAGTTACTGTAAGAACCACTGGCAATAGAGGGGTCGCTGATTGTTGTGTGGTAACTCTAAATATTGCACCTTTTAAAAATGGTAAGGGTACAGCTACTCTTCGCAAAGTACTCTCAATCCAGTAGAGTTAGGAATAGTTATGATTGCAGAAACTCTTTGCACGCACTCCTGGATTGTGAATTACCTACATTGTTTAAAATTTCTGTTTCAACGTATGGGTTTCGACGTACAACTCCAACTCCTTCTTTGTCTTTGGTCGTTTGATAAAAATATCCTCCTGCGCTATTACTGAAGCAACAAAATGTCTTGTATTTTTATAACAACGTATCGGAGACCATCAGTCCATATAAACATTTTTGCGTATTTGAAATCCCTACAATACATACGCCGAATATTTGAGATTACTTAAATTCTATCTTTATTTTTGCGACATCTTAAAAAACATTTCCAACAAATGCGTTGTTTTGGGATGTTAGAAAATCGTGTTTTGAAATACTTTCTTGAAATATTTATTTAGTATACAGAGAAAAACGTATGTCATATTAGACAAATATTTTATTACGGCAGTCCGATTTCGATATTCTTATTGCAAGATATCTCGGGTACACATTGTAGTAAATTTTTTACATTTGTTGCTATAAAATACACACAATCTATTAGACGTTAAAAATACGTATTACAGAAGAACATTAATAACAGTTATAAATACTTATAAAATTATGTCATTTCTGCTTAGCCTTGGAATTAGGCAGAAGGGCAGCTACCAATTTGTTTCAGATGATATCAGTTTTCATTTATGTTGCTGAAACAATCTGAGTATAATCGTATAAAATTTGAAATAATAAAACAGAATGTGCTGTTGCTTTCTATTTAAATGGTTGTAGTAGTATTTGCATTTATTAATAATTTGCTTGTTTAATGATTTTTAACATAAGTATGCACTTCTAATAATAAAGTCTTACTTCTACTCCTCTAGTTCTTTCGAATAAAAATATAATAAATACAACGACAAGACAGTCAACCTATTGAGTTAAACCTTTTTATGTAGCTTTAGGGATGTATATTCGGTACCTACAGTT